>VZTZ01041988.1:559357-570334 GCA_013400955.1 Drymodes brunneopygia | reverse complement strand
AAAAAAAGAAAGAACCCTGTAACACATATTCCCTGATGCACATTTGCAAGCAAAGCATCTATGGTCTCAAATCCAGCATGACTCACGTTACAGAGCAAAAAGAGTAAGATGATTAAATAGACTGGCTCACCCAGCTTGTTTTTACACATCAATAAATAACCTCAACACAGCAGAAATAGAGATGTGGTTTTCTGTTTGGAGGTAATTCAAACGCTGGCTCTTCTTCAGACCTTCCACACTATGTAAAATAGAGCTGGGCAAATAATTCATTATGAATTATTCATTCAATTAATTTAATTTCTTCTGCTCACTAATTAACTATCTTGACTTTTTTGAATGTTTTCATTATCTGAAAATTATTTACTCAACAGTTTCTATGAATAACTCCTTGCCTCTAGATTGTTCACAAGCAGATTACTGCAAGAAATCAAAATTGTAAATTCAAGCTGTGCTGAATAGTTTTAATTAGATATGCAAGTCACATGGAATTTTTCTGATTCCTTACTGGATATATGGAGAGAAAAAAACCCTCAAGAAACTCCACAACCAACACCACATAATTCTCCTACAAACAAACCCCTTCCAAGGCTAAAACTTCTTTACCACAAAAATTCTTGAACATATTAATTTTATAGCAGAGAATGACTTAATCTTTGGAGGGTGAATAAAGAAAAAGAAAAAGGTAAAATAAGCACTTTAATTTAGAAAAACAAAACACAGCTTGCATTCATCTATTGTTTAACCACTACAAGTCTGGGTCCCTTTCCATGTTGAAGCCACCAGTAGCTCTGGAGAGAAGGGGATGTCCCAAGGCTCCTCTTTAGTCCCCATCAAGGAGAAGGCCAGTTCAGCTGGCTCTAGAGAAGCTCTTTACAGGGGTTGTGTGGTTCTTTTTCTGCTTTTCAGAGGAAACTGAGATACTTATGGGGATAAATGAAGAGCGCAGGTGGAGTAACTCTTGTCTTTTGATTGAAACCCTGCCTCAGCACTGGGTTCTGTTCCCTTACAGCAGCACCCAGGCTGTGCCTCTGCCCCCAGCTCAGACTCAGGAACTAAACCATGCCCTTGCCTTGCTTGGTTGATGCGGTTTTAAGAAGCACAAAAGGGAACGATGGAATTCGAGACAACTGAGAGTGACCAGAACACGGTCAAGACCAGCAAATGTGGCTGGGGAATCATCTACAAACACAGATACAAAGTGTATAAAAAGCCTTTCAGCTTTCCAGCAGAACAAAAGACATTTTCCCTACATCATCTAATAATAACACCCACAAAAAAATCCTCTCAAAGCCCCAAACTTACCTTGGGCACATCTTCTTCCTACAGCTGGTGCTGCTTGTAAACGGGAGTTCCTTCCCCTCCCTCCGTGGTGAGAGGAAAGGGAGAAGTTCAGATGGCAAGAACTCATTTATCAGAGCACAGTGTTTCAGAAGGAAGCACAGAGCTGCGGGCAGAGGAGCCGGCAGCCGGGCCCCCGGAGCGGGATGGAAGGTGGGACAGGGATGGAAGGTGGGACAGCCACGATCATCACCCGCCCTGGCCCGAGGGGACTCAGCTGCTGCCATTGCTAAAGTCAACGGTCAAGTCTCTTGCCAATTTAGAGCTAAAAATTGGCTGTAGTTAAATTAACTAGTTAAATGCTCTCGCCACCCACCTGAGGTGGAGGGGTTGTGTTGTGGCCTCTCACCAGGTGTGAACAATCAGCCCTAACGGAGCTCCTGAGACTCAGGTGCTGTGAGTGCTGCTCAAAGTTGGAGTTCAGACTGGGGTGATAGTTAACAAAGTATAGGTTTGCATTAAAAACATGCCAGATTTGGATATACCCACCCCCAAGAACAAACCTTTGCCTCATCTGTGTGCAGATGATAAATTATTTTGGTTTAAATCCTGATGTGTCAGTTTGACCTTTTCCTTCAGCACATTAAAGACCCCGTACTCACAGCTTATGAAACACGAGACTGTGCCCAGGGTTTGCCAAGTGGAACGCTTAACATGCCTTACAAATAAGACTGTCATTAAAAAAAAAAACATTTTCAGGTAGTCCATGTTACAAATAGATGAATTATTATTTCTGTTAAAATAATTCCTATCTCTGTCTTTAATCTAATATAGAGTGTTTCCAGTCAACTAAATGTAGTCAAAATTAGTGTCCTACAGTATTTTTATTCACACAAAACTGTTTTTCTAGAATACCACACAGACCTGTGCTGATTAAAATCCTTGAAGATGTCATTAAATATCTAGGGCCAGACACCAATTCTGCTCACAAAAACAACCTTAACTCATTTCTTGACTACCGGAATCCCACTTGCTCAGTCTCCAGCATACGTGTTACAGCAAACAGATGAAACTGTTGGTGACAATGTGCATAATGAAGAGACCCCATTCCTTACAGAGAAGGCTAATTAATCATTAGGTGAGTGCTAGTAAATTTTCTGAATCACCAAGTTTCTGACAGACATGCTGTTAAGCCAGCAAAATGCCCGCAGATGTTACTTGCCCATCAGAGGGGAACGTATTCTCTTGAGGACTCTGAGCATCTTGTCACAGTTTATTTATTTATTTTTGAACAAAACAAAAAATTAGCAAAGCCTTGTAATGATTAATGTATATGTGCAAGCAAATGATAATAGCATGAAGCCTATTAATAATTAAAGCCAGTGCTGGATTTTAAGATACTAAAGTTGAAATGTGAATTGCTTTCCAGCAGCTCTGGAATGGTACAGTTAATGAATCTATTGCACTGTCTCCCTAATAGCTTCAGCATAACTTAATTCAGAGAAAACAATCCTGAATTTTCACAGCAGGAGTCCCAGTTTTACTTTACTTTCTCTGTATGCCTTTTAGTACTTTACTAGAACAATCTGCACTCAGAGGCTCCATCACCAGGTTCAGTAACCTGTGTCATTGTCCCCCCTGGATACAAAAGCCAGAGTCTCAGAATAGCTCTGTGTTTGCCAAGAACCCCCACTGCTCCCATGCTGGCCAGGATGTGCCAAATGTGCCACAACCCAAAGGCAAAACCAGACCAAAACAGCCTTTGTGATACACCAGAAATGTGGATCAGGCTTCTGCAGGATACTCATTAGGACAGGGTACTCCTCGAGGACACCTCAGATCTGCAGTTTCATTTAATTCACCCTTCTTCTTCACAGATGTTCTAAAAATGGTCTCAGAAAAACACTAATGAGTACTTTTTTTTGTATTTCTGTAACGACAGGGATACTTTCCAGGTGCAGAATTTCAGGCAGAGCCTCAGCAGGACTCAAGTCTGAAACCTCTCTTCCTCACTAAACGTTTTCCTTTCAACAATCTTGAACTTTTCTCCCCCCTGCCATTACAAAAGAGGCTGGCAAATATGAAAACTACCATTTCTTTTATTCCTCCCCCTCCCTCCCCAGGTATTAATTACATTATAGTTCATTAGCTCAGCTCATTAAGGCCACAGTACAGGTAGGAAATAGGTAATTGGCTAGGTACAATTATTACATTAATTTAATTAGCTGTTTTGTGCTTTTATCAAAAAGGTGACCTCTGTGGAGTCTGGAATAGGTTTCCCACCCTTGCTGCTTGCTGGGTTGCAGCCTTGAGTCTGTGATTACCTGTGAGGATGAAAAGCAACATTCAAATTGTATTTGGTGGGGTTCAGACTGAGGGGAAGAGGCAGCTGCATCCAGACACTGCTGTATGAGTGTGTTGCATTTTAATTTACTGATCCCTCCCCACTTACTCGGACACCACTGATGCTTTGTTGTGTCCAGGCAAAGCACAAGCCTGGATGTGGGGAATGTGGGCTTGTACTGCTCGGGACAGGCCAGATCTCTTAAGAGTCCATGAAAACCAGAGCAAAAGGGTTAAACTCATGGAAAATCCAGGAAATACTCACACACCTGCACATAAGCACGGGCTGGCTTGGTGGCAGTGCCACAGGGAGCTCAGCAAGGCTTTCACCCCGTGTCACTGTGAACGCCTGCACAGGGCTCAGCACAAGCTGCCCCAGCCACCCCTAGAGGGGGTTTTATTTCAATATTGCCTTAATTAAACAACCAGAATGATTTGTTCCCGAGAACAGCACACAAATGAACACCATTGATGGAAGCAGCTCTAGGGATGCTTTCAAATAAAACAGCAATTGGTGGGGGTGGCAAGGCATGGTCCAGTTCCTAATTAAGTAAATGTGACATCTCCCACTGGCTAAGGTGGGAGCTGGACAAAGCCCAGAACAGAAAGGGAGGGGATCGAGCAGCAGGTTCAAGTGAGTTCAAAACAGCACCAAGAGGTTTACTTGTCACTGTTATAGCAAAATCTTTATAGTCTACAAAGGAGTTTCCAAAGAATCTTCTATCTGAACAAAACCTATGTATACCTTATGTTTAGGTAAAAACAAAGCAAAATTTTAAGTGAAAAAAGGGGATTTTTTTCCAATTTCATCTCTGTGTTTATTTTGAAAAATCTTCTCTTCAAAAATAAAATATCTATGACTATTCTGAGGTTTAACATTCTCGTTGTATTACAGACACACCTAAATCTCACATTGCTGAAATCTAGGTTTGTACACTTACTGCTTCAATATTATGTCACTTGCCAATGCTGACAAACGGCACAAATAATACCTGTCTGTTTGTGCAATCACACAAGGGATGGTGCTGGGATTTTAAATTATCTCCAGAGAAATAAGAGGCACAAAACAAAAGCTTGTCAAGTCAACTGGAGCAAATTGGTATTGTGCTGGAACAAACTGGAGAACTAACAAGAAATACAAATGAAATCATGGACAGCTAGAGCAGATCCATAGTTTATCTTCCAGAGTCAGTTAATGTCAATGTCAGTGAAATTTGCACAAGCAACAAACCCTCAACCTCAGCTCTACACTAGCTGACATTTCCTTCCTTTTAAAATTGGCAGTGGAGCCTAAATTTAACCTCTGGAGAATATGCCACATGACATCTGTGTTCTTTACATGTTCAGCTTAAGACTTTGAAAGCTAATTTATCCATGCAGCACCTCAATAAGTGACTTGCCTAGCAACTACTGAACTCCTGTCACTTGTTGGCTTCTGGCAGCAGAGCCTTTTTCTCTTGAGAACTCATTCTCTAATAATGACCGTCTTAGACCCCTGAGGAAGACACTAATGAGCATTTGAAAATGCAAAAAAAAAAAATATCTAACAGCATTCACTGATTTTTGAAGAAACAACACCTGTTAAAAATGGTCATTGTACCAATAGATTTTTGCAACAAATTGTGCCAGGCTGTGTTATTAGATTCATATTGAATCTCACGGCCAAAATACAAACACTTAAACAGACGCTTGAGATACTGAAAGCCAGATTAAAGATTTCTTACAAAGTGCTGCTTCTGTTACATGCTTCAGAAAACAGTATGTGAGAAGAATTTTGAAACAAATATCCCCTCTAAACCGAAACAGCTTCAAAACAATAAAGTACAGTGACAAAAGTGCCTTCCCAAGATCCCCTGGATGCAGAGGTAAGTCAGTGACGTGGGAATGGAGAGGTGGCTTTTCCAGGTGACACTGGCCTGTCCTTGCACTGAGGGGAGGCAGCAGTGCCTCAGACACAGATGAGGCACTGCACGTTCTGCCAGCCTTTCTGCAGAGTTTCTGTAGCTCTACAGACAAAGCACAAATTGTGTTTACTGAATTTCCCTCCTCAGTGGTAGCAGGTTTTCACATCCCCACCATTGGGCAATGCAAAATCATTCCAGAGGTGCAAAATAAACGTTATTGAGAAGGCAAAGAGGTAATGCAAGCACACATTGGTCAAAGGGCCTGGTGTCATGGGGATTCTGCCCCACACACCCTCTGCTCCTTCTGTCCATGAGGTTTGGATGCTGTAGGGGTATGACAGTGACACAACAAGGCAAGTCTGCAACATATTGACATGAGTTTGAAATGGAGACTCTGAGTCCCAAATAAAAGCAGGTGCTTTTACCACTTCGTAGATATTTTAACATCTTCCCCTAAAGAAATCAAGTGGTGTTGTACCCAGCTGTATTAGCAACAAATCAAATGTTCTGCAAACACCATGAGACCAGGAGAAAATGAGTTTGAGATATTATCCTTGTTCTTTACTTACACGCCCCCATTTGCAGAAACACTCAACTCTATCCTCCCTTTACATTAGAGGAAAATTAATTAAATGGGTAATAATTTAGAACAAAAGAGGAGAAATAACCTGTAGCACAAAGGCATTATTAATGAAGAACTGTTACTTGAGAATAGATGGATAGATGCATTAAAGGCAAAACAACAAGGGATAATTTAGCAGGTATAAAACTCCATGCCTTTCATATAACCACAGTCATTTCAATAAAATGATGGGCTTGTTTTGGGGGAATCCAGTTCTCCTTAAAGCTAGGTAAGAGTTTAAATTACTCCATCTATTTACAGTTATTGAATAGCAGAGTGCTAGAGGAAGCTGTGTCAGACAATAGGTAGATATATGCTGATAGCATCTTGTCACCAACCTGAGATGGGCTCGTGCACTTACTAGAATATTCAAGCAACTTTACATGGGGAGAAAGAGCTATTCACATGCATTATTGAACCATGGTACAAATGCCACCGGAATCAAAATCCTAGAGTGGCCTCTCTGCAAAATAGGAGCAATTTAAAAGGTGTCCTGATTCCTGTCTGTAGATTGGAGACATGAGATAAAGCATTGGGAAAAACCCCATATATCCAAATTTGTTTGCTCTGCCAAAATTCATACACTCACACGAGCTCATGTGAACACAACTTTGTGCACTTTGCCCACTCTTTGAGGAAGTGAATGAGCTTGGGTTACCGGAAACTAGCAGAAAAATAATTCAGGTCAAATAAAAACTATGGCTACAGAGAACAGCCTCCATTCCAAATTCTTGGTTCCAGAAAAAATGCCATCCAACCCACCAGAACAGCTGTGAGAAAAGAAGCTTTTGCAGTGCCTCGAGTTTGGTGGGCAGCCACTGGCAGACCTTAAGCACAGAGCATGGCAAATATGGCCAGAGGGGTCAGGGCAACCATTCCCTCACTGGTTTTGGTTCTTGAGGATTGTTTTTCTGCCTACTATTTTCCTCTTCCATCAAATTCAACAAAAAGAAACACAAAGCTGTATCTCAACTGTACGTGGTTAAAATTACTGAATTCAAAATTCTACAGACCCCAAATCCTCTTGGTACAACTTTTTTTAAGGGATGCCCAGCAATGATTTGCTGTGAGATGAATAATGCATTTATATCACATTCTAGTTGTAGCAAAAATAATCTATAAATGTTTAATAAATATCCTGTAATGCTTTTGGTGAGCATGTTATAAATAAGTAACAATAGATTTGCAATGAAATATTTATATGCATTTTGGCTATTGTTATGCTTTAAATGTTCAAGGAGCCATTACTAACAAAGTGAATGGAGTTATCAAGGTTATAGATATGTTCTGCAAGCCATTTGTAATGAAATGTTCAACACTTACAGCAAATGCATTTGTAGAGGTTGTTGACAGAGTGTGTCTAACAAACCATTCATACTAAACTGCACGCAGATATAAATGATACGTAGGCATTTGATAAGTCATTTATAGTGAGACATGAAGCTCTCCTCTGCTGGGAATGCATTGCAGGGTCCTGTGTGTCCCTGTGTCCCATCCCTGGAGCATGCTTGCAAATGCATGATTGGAGCTTGACAAATCCCTTACACCTCCTGCCATTAAGCTCCAGCTTGGCTGTTACACCCAGGTAGGCTGGAGGCTCAGCAGCACGGATAACTGGGGTCCCAAGGCAGCCAGAGGGTTCTCCCCACACACCACGCTCCTGAACATCCACTGCTGCAGGCACAGCTGAGGGAGGGACACAGGGAAGCCTCTCTGGCCAGCAGGGAAGGTTAAACTGCCCACATGTCCATGCCAGTGTGGGGAGCAGCCCTGGGACCAGGATCTGACCCCAGCAGGACAAACTGCACCCCCTCAACCTGACCAGCTCAGAGTGCTGCTGGTGCTGTTTGGAAAGGCAGGCATGAGCTATTCCTGGGGATATCAGTGATGGATTTGTGCCACACGCTGTGAGCACACACTGACCCTTCAGATTCCACAGCACCTGTCCCCGTGGGGAGCACCTGAGGCTGCCTTTGGCTGCCACAGCTGCCCCAGGTGCTGCTGCTTTGTACTCAGACCTTCTCAGCACATTCACAGCTCCTGTAAAATACCCTGGGCTCTGCAGCAGCCCCTGCTCACAGCTCTGACTGACCCTCAAAGGCTGAGAGGCCCAGGACAGCAGCATTGTTCTCATGGCAGGAAATCATCGTGATTCCTCACTTAGTGAAAAGAGCACTACAAATAGCTGGAAAGGTTTAAAGCCTGTCTGAAATAATACCATTAAAGGTGGAAGGATTTAACTTGCTCTCACACAGCCACTCAGCCAGGGCTTAACAGTAGGGGATTTGGCTTGGAAAACTGCAGCAATATCAGAACAACAAGTTGAATGCAGGAAAAGGTAATTCTCATTTCTGTATTTCAGTTAATCTTCTAAAACATAGGACTATTACAGTCTGCTAGAACATGCATATGGCCACAACAGAACTGAAAAATAAATGAAGACTTCCTTTCAGTCCCTCACAGAGGTGACCAAGTGGATGCCATTGAAAGGAAGAGGACATCAACATGAGATAAATTAGCCAAATCACTTGCTGAAAATGTGGGATTATATTAGTTTAAACTTCAGAGGAAATAAATAGAATTTTAAATTCAATAACTTTCGTTGACATTACGAGTTGTTGTATAGAAACTGTAATGCAAATTTAATAGCCACACTATTTTGTGTGTTCTATAGCAGTGATTAATTCCAGGGTCAGTGTGGGGTTTGCTCCCTTCGTGTCTCTCCCAGGAGTGTCAGGCACATGTGAGAAGTATTAGATTTTGCTCTTTGCTTATCCCCTTTCAAATTGCAAAATCAGTCTATGAAAATAACCTTCACTCTGTCTTTAGCTACCTGCAAAGGTAAATTCTTATCTCAACTTTATCCCTATCCTCAGTTTTATAGCAACACTAAAGCATTAGAGGGAAATGCTTCCTAATAATGATACATTAATGAACGATAAATTACAGGGGAAACACTACTTAGAACATCCATATTAACACTAAATGAGTTCTTCATTATTAATATAGTATCATAAATATAAAAAGGGAATTATAAATAATTAGGTTATGATTTTACATTGTTAAATGCTAGAAATTATCTTTTTATTTCAGATAATTTCAAGAGATGTTGGAAAAGCCATCGGCCCTTTGACACAGACTTTCATGCCAAGGGAAGCAATCTGAGAAGGAATGGGTGCTCCAAGTGCACAGGCCCTGCCATGCCTGGATTCAGAGGTTATTTCACTAACAGTGCAAGTTTGTTTTACTGAGGATTAGAAACTTTGAACTAACACAACCACAGATTTCAGAAAAAGGAAGTAGTAACAATTTTTGCTTGTATGGGATAACATCTTGTTGTGATCATAAGCATTTAATAAACATAGGACTCAGAACCACCAGTACAGTGTGTCCCAGTGACCTTGTGCCAAACATCCACAATGGTGCCAACAGCAGCTTTTTGACTGGAGTTCATCCTCCCATGTTTTCAGATTTTAGACTCTGAGAGTGCTAAAGTACAACATGGCCTTTTACCAACAAAATCTATTCCAATGAGACAAAATCAGATTTATTTCCTCACAGTTATTTTCCTTTTCTTCTCTCATTTCTTGAGCTCTCCTGATAAAAGTTCTCTGATACATCTACTAAAATCTGTTGATGGTGATATTGCTTCACCACAAAAAAATGAGGTGAAAAGAAATAGTGTTTAGGCAGTGCATGAAACAATAAAAAAGGTAAGTTTTTGAGACTTTTCTAGCAGCTGGCTAATACCAGGGTAAAAGAATCAAATATTTTGTGTTTAAGTGAGAAAATGGGGGCTGCACCATGTATAATAATGGTAGAAAACCTTACCAGTGTCTCAGAGGGGTTTGGGCCATTTAAACTTAACCAAGTGATGGAACTGGGAGAAGGGACCTACAAAAATGCCCTTTAATTTTCTGCCATCCCAATATTTAAGGAGAGCCTTCTGTACAAAGATAAATTCGCACAACCCATCATTAATACAAGCTCTGGAAACTTATCACTTCATGATTTTACTTTGTCACAGATCTCAAAGAAAAAATGCCGCGTACACAGAGAGTGACAAACTGCAATCTCACCAGCACCGTGCCTATGCAAATGCTGTCAATAAGGCTCCAAACAGCTCATCCATTGCCAGCCTCACACTGAAAATTGAAGCTCTTCTTACCAAGCTCTTGCAGGCTGGAGGTTATTTTTCATTTAGATAAGACTGCTTAAAATATAACAATCTTGCTGAGATGTCATTTGTCTTGCCCATCCTTTGGAGAAGCACGGTTCAGAATTTTGCTTGCCAGCCTCACGGGGGGATAGGTGAGTGTCACAGCTGCCTTCCTGCTTCCTGTGCCCTGTCCCTCCTCCCATCCCCTTTCCAAGCTCCACAGGATCCTCTGGCACTGCAGTGTCTCTGGAGCAGCAGTGAGCAGAGTCCTCTGGCCAAACCAGTAAAATACTCACTGATGTTTTTGCATCATTACTGGGGTTGGGTATTTTTGACACTGGGTTGTCCCTGTCACAGAGGGCCAGGAGGTGAGAGCCAGCACAAGGGGAGCAGTGGAAGTGCCAGTCAGGACAGGAATGGGACCAGCCTGCCAGGCTGCAGTGACCTGTAAGCCCAACTTCAGCTTCTCATGGGAAACTGGATGAGAAAAACACCTGAATGTACCTGTCCTAAAAAGTGTTTTTGTGAGGGAGTTCTCTGTGGCACCACCAGGGAGACTGAAGAGCTGAAGAGCCCTGGAAATGCATCCTAGGTGTGAATTCTGCTCCTGCATCCCCTGCATGGAAAGAGCAATCTCACGCAGGGACAGAAACTGTGGTCAGCTGAAAAAA
>VZTZ01041988.1:456220-546111 GCA_013400955.1 Drymodes brunneopygia | reverse complement strand
AAAAAAAAAAAAAATACCAAAGTAGATTGCAGTTATATTCTGCTGTCTAATTATCTCTTCAGATTTCCACAGAGACTTGGTAACTTAGAGAGAGCCCTGCTATGAGGAAGCATGCTCTAACAAAAGTGAAAATGCAGAGAATTACCTACAAACATGATGTATCTCTATCTGCTGCTTTATATGTTTATTTCGTGACTTAAATTTAAAACAGAAAAACTGCACGTGAAGTCTCTGGAAATCAACAGCTTTGCTTAAAAACTGATCCTTTATGTATCTTCATAACTATATTCATAATGGAAAAGTAATTACAAGAAACAATGAAAAATGCAAATGCAGAAATGGTGAAAAATTACTTTGATTCAAATCGGTAATGTGAGGGCTCTAAAAAGACAGGCAGCTCGTGTTTGAGCAGGGAGTGACAGGTGACTTGTTCAGTACCACAAAAACCAACAAGAGCAGCCAACATGGTCATGAATTTATAGGATTAAATGTCATGGGAGACTGTCCTAAAAAAAAATTGTTTCATAAACTAGCGGTTTTCACATCAGAAGGTGTAATTTAAAAAAAATCATCTGTAAGGAGATTTTGATTGAAACACTGAAATTAGTGGGGAATCCTGACCCAGTTCCTGTGGTTGTTGCTGGAACCTTTGTCACTCACAGTCAAAAACTGAGCTGAAGCAGACACAGCAACCTTCTAAAGATCAAAATTTCTATAGATTTTTATTTTCCCCAAAAGCCTTTCCTTAGGAATTTTTTCAGGTTTCCAGAGGAAAAGCTGCACCCAGGAACAGCCTTCAGCCTTGCTGGAGAGCAATCATGTGGGAATGTAGGTTGAAATCTTCATACAAATGTAATCAGAGCATGTTCTAGCTAAAAGCCTTGTAAAGAGAACAACTCTTCACAAGAAAATGCACAACATCCCCTCAGAAAACAGCTACTTTTGACAGGGAAAATACCTAGTGCTTCTTTTTGCTTGCTCGTACAAAATATGCAAATACAGAAAGCTCAATGTTTGCAAAAAAAAAGAAATAGAGAGTGAACATATTTAGAAAAATATGGGGCAGGGAGTCCAGGCAAATGCTGAGTTATAATCACCAGCCTACTATAAATACCAGCAGTGTGAGAAAGGCTCTCTCTCCCTCTGTGTTTTAGTGCTGCTGCTAAGCACGAAGCTTTTTTGTGGATTCATTTTAGCAATCAGGATCTCTCGTCCTTCCCGGACAGATGGCCATTCACACTTCAGTGCTCACTTAAACACATACGTCAATGATAACAGAACATTTCAGCTCAGAACAGGCCAATGCAATCTTCCAAATCCAAGGCTATCTGTCATTTTTGTTAGTTACATAAAACCGGAGTCAAAAGAAAGTAGGACTGCTCCTGTTTGGGAGGATAGAAAGAAAATGGAAAATTCCACCTGGCTTGCTGTCAACATGAAACTCCAGCAAGGCTATTTAAAATGATTTGAGAAGGTTTGAATGTGTAGCCTCTGCTGATCCATTGGCACTGGCTGGTGGGGCCTGCTAAGAAGTGGGAGCAGCAAATATCAGATTAGAGGATGAACGTTGGGCCTGGCAGGCTGCTCTGAGCCCCCACCAGAGCCTTAATTCTGGATATCCTCTTCAAATCCACCCCATGTTTATCAGGTAACTGTACTGGGTTTGTCTCTTGGGGTATCAGGTGAGCACCAGCACCTTGCAGCTGCAATCCCCAGCACACAAAGGCAAAAAGGAGTGGAGGGGAAAGGATCTCCCCAGTTTGGGTGCTGATCCCCCACGTTTGCTTGAGTGGACGAGGTACTTATGGGGATAAAGAGACAAAATCATTTTCTGCTGCTGCCAAGGCAGCCCCTTAGACAAGAAGGAAAGCATTTAAATTTAATAACATTCTCTTTAGCTTCAGGGTGGTCTCTGTGTGAGAAATGGAAATCTGAAACAAGGGGGAGAATATCTATTCATGGCATTTCTGGGTCCTGCCAGTCACAGGAAGATCCTGTATTCTGCTGAGAACCTCTCCTTAACTGAGCTTGTCAGCAACTGAATTTTTTTTTAAGTTAAAAATGAACTTTACAGACTATCTTTTGGGAACTTTGCCAAACCTAAACCAACCCACGAGCCATTTAAAGTTCAATTAATTAGTAATTAGGAGGACAGAATTAACATAGGGGAGCATTTAAGAGAGTGTATATGTAATCAGGCAATAATTACCAACATAGAAACAGAACTGTGGCACGATGTAAGTTTCCAGCACATCCACCTAAGAGTGTAAAGATAATGAACATGGCAGTAGTTAAATATTTTATGTTGCCATCCAGGTGAATCTCTGTTAAGTCTACTTCTGCAATTTGCACCTAAGCTACTCACCATAAAGCTAAAGAGGCTCAACTGCCACTGGAAACTTCCATAAATTTAAATGCTATTTATTAGCTGAGTCTCAAAACTATATTTTTCAGAAGACTGCCAATAATGGAGATATTTATTGTACCACACTTCTGTCGTGTGAGTTTGCAAAAGGAGATTTCTCATCAATAACCAAAACACAGAGGTGAATCAACAATCCAGCCAGAGCCACCAAACAAAAGTGTCTTATAACTGAAAAATAAAGGTCATGAAAATCAGCCTGACCTTAAATGTTTCTATCATTCTGAAAGCAAAAACTGTGCAAACTCCATAATTTAGGGTACATTTACAAGAGAGTTAACAGAATTTCTGCTGCAATGATTTTCATGGTCAGGAAAAGCACTGCCATCCCACTGTGGAAGTGAGACACTGGTGGCACTGGCAGCTGCCAGTGCACTGCAAGAAAGCAGCCACAATCCTTACATAAGGTTCATAAAAGATCAAGGAGTTACCAAAAGCCTTCACTATTTTCTGCCATTCCTGGTGCAAAAGATAAAAATCTTTGAGATAACACAAGTGCAACTGTTTCCCAAGGCATAAAACACTCACCAAGTAGCTGGATTTAACCTCAGCCATGTGGTTAGTACTGGAAAAGGCCCCTTAAACAAACTCATCTTGTCAAACACATTGTGAAATAAAAGAAGGTGACCCAGAAGATCCTTCAAGGCACAACAGAGGAGTGACTTTACAGATCAGCAGCTTTGACAAAGGAGAGGAGCTGACCCAGGACAGGATTAGCTGGGGAGGCAAGCGGTGTGTTGTGAGCACCTGATTGAGCTGGAGCAAGACAGAAGATGAGAATAAAACACCCTTCAGCTCCTCACAGAAACCACTGCTAGACTTTGAGGGGAGCAAGATAAACTTGAAGGAAGAGGATAATTAGCCTTTCTCCTGGAATATAATTTGTAATTCATTCTGACTGAAGAAAAAGGAGTGTTTTCTTTGTGGAGGAGGCTGAAGGTATCCGAAAATCTCTGTGCCTCACCTTTGTGCTTTTTCTGATTTAAGCTTTCTCCTGTAGCTGGTGGGAGACTTTGAAGTTGACTGAATGCAGATAAGAGGGCAGGATGGTCAAGATGCATGTTCTTTTTACAAATTGTTTGTCTGTGTTTTATAATATTCTGTGGTTGAGGCATACGAGGAGATCTGCCACGGCTGCTGGACAATCCTCCACAGGAGTGCCAGCAAAGCAGAAATTGCTTCTGGGGGAACAATATTAATTTAAAATATCATTTATTTATAGAAAATATTAATATAAAATTAATTTTGTCATAACTATGTGGAAATAACATCATTCTTCTTGAAAGTATCTGATGACTCACTGTGCCTCCTACTGTAAGTTTTATGTATTTTTCTTATGTAATCTCTGGCAAAATTTGGTTAATAGTCACTACAGGCTTGGGTACAATGGACATCAAATACTACAGCTCTCCTTTGAATAGATCAAGCTGTTTAACCACTCAGGAATAGATATTATTTAGATAAAAATTTACTGAATGCTTAATTTGAATTTCTGAATTTGGGGTCTGTTGGTCTGTTTTTCACATACACATGATTTGGCACTCCTGCGTGGTTTAAGATGGTTTGTGAAAGATTTGCATTTCCTTTCTGCAAGCTGTTGTTACCTGTAAACATGTATTGTGACACTCAGAAGAGCAAAAGCAGGTAAGAAAAGAGCATTATCCCAGCACTTAGAAGTGCTGTGTTTAATAAGCAGATTATTAAATTAGTAAGCTCTGTCCAAAGCCAGTTGGTCTCATCTGAATTTTTCAAAAAGTACATTTTCAGCCAAAGAGACAGCTCTAACTGCTTGGTAACCTAAATCTAAAGATGCTGATTCATGATCCTCCTCTCCATACAATTACTCAGCTCACTGTGTGCCATCTCAGCACACTCCTTTATCAGTTACAGGACTTTTTTTGTCTCAGTATCTTTGTGTACTACTTGATGACATGATTGCTATGAATGCCTCCTAATTAGGTGCACATTCAGGCTTTGTCTCTGTCAGTAACACAAGATCAGCTGCTCAGGACACATGGCTTTTGTTGGGGCTCCTTTTGCTGGAGTCCCTCAGCTCACGGGGAAGGGAGAATAAAATTCCTCCTGCAATCAGAGCTGTTATGTTTATTGTCACCTGCAGTTTCGGCCCCTGCATCCCCACACTCACACAGCCAAAGTGCTCCATGGCTGTGGTGTTTCAAGCCATCCCCTGAGTCATTTCAAGCCTTCACTCCAGCAGGACAACTTTGCCTAAAGTAGTCAGTAGCAACAGGAAGAATTTGCTGGGACTGTCAAATTATTCTTTGTGGAGCAGCTCTGTTCAGTAATATTAATGACTGTATAAATAACAAAATAACTCCTTGCAGTTCTGCAAGATGTAATTCTCTTTTAATACCTGACCTTCTTATGCTTTAATAAACTTATTGAAATTCCTTTTTTAATAATTAAACATTGTAACTATAAAAAGGGAGGAAATGCTTTGGATATTGCCTGCGGTTTAAATATCATAAACAAGAATTTTGCCTTTCAAATGTCAGTTGTCAAACATTTTGTTGAACATATGCCTTTCATTTAAAGATGAGGGTACCTGATTGCCTGAGCTACCTTAAAAATAGCAAACTATAGATATCACCAGTGCAGCCCTTTTTTTCACCTTCACTTATTTCATAATAGGTTGTAGAAGGTATTCAGGTGAAATCTAACTCTGTATAGGAAAGAAAGGACATCCCCATTGGAGCAGGACTTATTCTGTGATAATTATTGATTTTATATTTGTGTTTTGTAAGTGTGCAGGAGAGATGCCCCTTACTAACAACACCAGAATTGCCCCAAAGTCCTACCAGCAAAGGAGTCACAACCTAAAACCCTCACCCTGCACGCTCCTCAAATTTTTATCATGGCTAAATATAGAAACTACGTGTTCCTAAGAATATTTCTCAGCAAATGGATTGTTCCCCCTGTTTCCTCCAAGCACACATCACACCCCAGAAATCTGAATGGCAGCTCTGTTCCAGACTGTGAACAGGTGAACACAATGAGAGCAGCAGCAGTGAAAACACTGCCTGTGACTCACTGGGGAAACACAGACCCATTTCTGGCACATCCTCAAAAGCTCTGGAACCACAAGGAAAAAAGACTACAAGGGCTAATGAATCTTTCTGGGGGAAAAAAAAAGAAAAATTAAATATCAAGATTGTCCACGCACGAGCTAAATTAGCTTTGAAAAATCTGTAAGCTCTATTTCTTCAGGTAAATCAGAACTCCCAAGTAAACTAATAACAAATGCCAGCATAGTGCTTTCAAATAATAACTTTCCTTGTAAATGGAGCAGGAAAACAGGACTGGTTTTAATAAGATACAGATCAGTTAGAAAAAAATTACCCGAAATTTCCAGACTACTTGTCTAAATTTTATGCAAATAGCTGAAGAAACTTCAAGCTTATTCTTGCTTATGTCTTCTGAAATTAAGTTATACTTACCTTTATTAGAGTGTCTGAATAACATTTTTTGCCACCTCAAACCCTAAGACAACAGTTTAGAAAACTGTGAAATGCTAGTTCAGATAGAGAGGAGTCTCCAAAATCCAATCTACATCCATCTTAGCTCCCTAAAACAGATCATTATTTGATTATCAGACACACATGCCAAGTCATAAATTAATATTAAAGTCAGTGATGGGACCTGAACCTTGATCTGGTGGCTTCCCAGGTGAGTGCTCTGCACTTGAGGTAATAGAGTAATTAGACAGCTTTTCCTCTGAAGGATAATTGCTAATACATGTTAGCTGTTGGAGAGAAGCCCTCCTGAGGAGCAGATATGGGTTTCCTTTTTCATTAAAAAAGAAACTTCACTTTTTCAGTGGTTAACCTTCAGCATATTAAAACGTTTAGTGCCTAAGTTAGATAGAAGTGTTCCTCTGAGTAACAAACAATTAAACATAGCAGAGAAGGGGGGAAGTAGGACTGTGTTTCTGAGACAAACCCACAGTGACAATTAACTCAAAGCTGCCCTGCCAGCCATTCTGTTCAGCCCTAACCCACAGGAGTGCAAAGCAGCACACAGCCTGAGTGGGGGCTGATGCAGGTAATCAAACCTGTGATGCACAAGCAGCTCAAACAGCCTCACCCACACCAGAAGTTTTTCAGAGATGATCTCTGACATGTGCCACACCCCATGTGTACAAACCTCCCTGCTCACAAAGTGCAAGATTTCTGTTTCTTCATTTTCTTGAGCTCTGCTCTTCTTGGATAGTCATAAACCTGCTTATATAAATGCATTTACATCTATTAAATAGATCAGATTAAAAAATGTCATTTGAGCTAAACCTGTACTAATCTTAATAAATTAAGAATACCTTGACCCATATGAAAACAGAAATATCACATATGCTAAGTCTTTAGACTGTAGATACTCACAAGTTCTGACAGATGAAAGAGAACTACACATCTTGTGAATACAAATCTAATATGACCTGAGAACCTCAGTTTGGTTGAGAGAGCATTGAAGTGTGCATAAGTTTTCCTATTGACATGAATTAAACCAGGTTTAGAGTCTAAATCATTTAGGTCTGATCCTGTCTTCCCTTATATCTCCTGTGATCATTAGCATTTTAAAGGCTCAGTGTCCAGTGGGTATGAAATGCTGCTAATCTAGTGAGTCTCAGAATACAAATGCCAAGATTTCAATTTCTTTTAAGGTATTTTTGTTTCCAGAAAACGTTCTTACTTTGAGAAGCACAACATAAGATATATCTCAATATATTACAGGTGAGTGCCTCATATTGCTTGACAGATTCCATGGGTTTCATCTATCCAGTAACTCTGAATGAGGGTTACAAAAATCCCTGTGGCTGGATTTCAGTTCTAATGTGAGATTTGAACAGCAGAGCATCCTTTCCTTAATTCCAATATTGATTTTGTTTGTTTGTTTTGTTTTACCTTCTCTCAGAAGTTTGTTTTTTTGTTTTGTTTTACCTTCGCTCAGAAGTTTTCTATAGCTTCTCTTTCTTTTCTTCTACATCTTTCCAGGCTGAACTGAAATTCCTGGAACTCAGCAATTCCTGTCAATCACTAAGAGTTAAGGCCACTTCCAGAAAATTTGAACATTCAGCATGGCAGCATTAGTGCTGCAGGGACAAGTGGCATGTCAGCAGTAGTGGATGGAGCCATTTACAAATTGCATTTAAAAAAAAATAAATAAAAAAGAGAGGGTATGATTACTGACCCCTGGAAACAGAGTAAAAACCCATCATAGCATTTTTGGTTATCATCCCAGACTGCACAGTAATTTTGACACTATACAATACTAAAGCAGCTCTTTGTTTTCAGTTGCCCAGGGCACTGCTTTGCAGTCAGCACCAACAGTGTGCTGGTCACTGTCTTCTGCAGGGGATGACAGCTCAAGGTCCTGTCCACAAAGGCTTCTTGAGGGCTGCTCTGAGCTTTTGCACATTTGAAAATGTTCAAATATATTCACTTGTGTGTTGTGTTTAAACTTCAGCTGGAATGACCACAGATGCCTGACACTGAGCTCAGACTCTCCAACAGACGGGGGGATTGCTTGAATTTCTTTACATAAATAAATACCCCCACATACAGAAACCTGATGTGTCATTCTGACAACAAAACACATGATTCACTTTTTCTATTTATGAGCTTCCTCCATGGATCTGCTAGCACACATCCTCACAGATAATGCCTGGATATCCATGCCCTTGGAGAGCAGGTGCCTGGCAGCACAAGTGTAAGGCCATGCCATTGCACTGCTGCAGCTGGGAACTGGAGAGACAAAAACACTAAAGTCCTCCTCTTCAAAATTATTTATACACCTGCCTTCATAAAACTTAAATAAAAAAACAATGCATTCATAATGAAACAGAAAACTGACCCAAACTTTCCTGAATCCTGCCTTAGCTCCTGTTCCCAGGTGGAGCAGGTCTGTGCATGCCAAAGGTGCTGCTCCTGTGCAGGAGCTCTGAGCCCTCAGCCCCTGGGCTGGCACAGGAAGGCAGCACACGTGCAAACACTCACACCTCACCATGGCCAGGGCAGCCAGAGCTTTATGGATTCAAAGATTCAGAGATGATGATGATTTCCACCACAACATCAATCAAACAAAGGAGAGCAGCAGTGAGGACTCTCGCTGTGCCACCTCATTTCCAGTGTACCTCAGGAAGGACAATTAAAGGAGGCCTTGTGTCTGCATATTCATCAGTGCTTCTGCTGAGCCTGCCAACATGAATAACTGTGGGAGCCACTCGTGGTGCTGGCTGACAACTGTCCTCTGAGAACCTGAGCAAGAGCACTGTGACCTACAAAACCTCATTTTACAGGTGGGAGGTTTTGGGTCCAGTCTGGGCCTTTGGCACTAAACTGGCTTAAAGTGAAGTTCAGCTTTGGGGCAGGGTTGGCTGTGGTTGCTGCAGCACAGTGGGACAGGAGCTGTCCCTGTGCAGGATGGGGCTGTGGAATGTGCTGTGTGAATGTTTTGGAATGGGAAACTATTTAACAAATCCTGCATCTTTGTCTGTTGGCAGGTTACAGTTCTGTAATTTATTCACCCCTGCTTTATCTGCCAAACTCTCTCCAATTTTTAGTCTATTAATTGAGCACCAACAGTGTACATTATGAGTATCTGCTCTCCTATTGTTCCTGATTCTCCTCTGGGCGAGGAGAGTTCTTGGCAGCCAGTTTCCACTGTGACCACTCAGGCTTCCAAGTTCCACATTAACTTTCTGATGAACATTCTCTAATAGTCACTAAAAATTTACTGTTTCAGCAGCATTACTGCCATTAAATTTACTTCCCTGAATATTCACAGGAATCAGCCCAAACAATAGAAATCCAATATGTTGCTGAATATGAGGTTAAAGTGTATATTAATCAGATAATTTTTTGTTATCAGAATATGATGGATAACATTTCAGTCTGTCCTACTGCTGATGTTGAGGTGCTGATAATATTTTAGCTGGGCAGACACTGTTTTCAAGGATTTGCAGTCACTATCCTTAATGTTCCAATTGGCATACACACCATAGTTTTATTACAGTTCATTTATTGACCTGGATCTGAAGAAACTATTGCTTAACATATTAAAACTGACAATAACTCTATTGACATATTTCTTCTTAAACCTGGAATTTGTTTATAATATTGCTAAAATTAAATTTTTTCCCAGCATCTAGGATCCAAAAAGTAGTTTATAGACCATAAATTGGTTGGGTTTGCCATGATTTGCTTCACCCATGTGCATTTTCTGGTGCTATTACTAAGCATCCCATTTGGCTGACATTTTAATCATTTTAATTTACCTGGCACAGAAAAAGCCTCCTCTCTGATTTTATTTCAGAATTGCTGAAAATAGTACACTTAGATGAACTCAGTATTTATTAGAGGAGCAAACTGTGTTATGATGCTGGTCTAAGAGTTTGCTTTTAAATTTATCTGCCTTTTAAACTCCCAAAGATGTGCTGGTAGGGAAGGCCTGATCCCTGTGCCACAGTGACCATTCCACGGGCAAAGAGGCAATTGCTGGCTGGGTGTGGGTGAGGAGCTCAGGATTTCAGCAGCACAAGATGGAACAGATCCTGCATGAAGGGCAGGGCTCTGGCTCTGCTTTGTGCTCGTTCTATTAACCTGAAATCAGATCCAGGAGTGAGGACACCAGACATCCTCCAGGTTCTGTTGGTGGGGCTGCTGAACAGTGAGCTCTCGTGTGGGGATTATGGGTGGGATTTTTTCATACTCTTATCTCAGTGATTATGCAGAAGAATTGAGCCTTTGGGGTACCCACTTCCCAGCCAGGTTTCTTGCCTTTGAAAGGGGAAAAAACCCAAACCAGTGTTTTGTGCTTACTGTGACTTTCTGAATATTATTCCTCTAGGGTTGTTCTGGTTTTACATGATTTCACATTTCCTTTAATTTTCTTCGCTGCCTTTAAATATTACTGTAAATCCCTTCACCCGTTTGCAGTTTGGCGAATCAGCTTTTTGTTTAACCCTTTGTGACAAACCTATTTGAAAGATGCTGTTCTCCCTTCCTCTTGCTTTCTCAGTTATCAAACAAGACCCTGGGGATCACTAAGGATACAAGGGAATATTTCACACGAGGAGCCTAATGCCCTGATCACATTCAGGGTTGAGTAATTGCATTTCATGCATAGTGCATGAACACGTGGCAGAATCTCCTCTTTGCACTGTCAGCTAGACACAGCACCATGGATCAAACTGTTATTTTTCAGATTGCTGGGAATGCTTTATGGAGAGAAATATATATCTGCCAGCAAAGCATTTTCCAAATGAAGACAGAGCATAAAACCAGCCCGCAAGAAACAGAGCCTGGTAATGGTGACATTTTGCAGTTTAACTGCGTTTGCCAGCCCAGTAACACGAGGTGAGGAGCCAGGGTTGCACGTGCATGCAGGCAAAGCTGGCAGCATCAGCACCCTGCTTGTGCTGCAGAAATCCAGGGGAGGCCCCAGCAGTGCCAGGGGGAATTGCTGCTGGCAAACAGAGCAGCTCCCCCTTTGCTGACTGTGCCAGGATGAGTGGGACCTGCAGCAGAACCTGCCCCCAGTCTGCCCTGCTCCCACTTCTCCAAGCATGTCTCCTCTTCTCTTCAAGGAAACAGCACTCAGTTCTATCAGGAGCAGCACATGTGAGCCACTATGAGTTGCTTCTTTATTTTACCCCAGAAAAGAGCAGATAATGCCATCACTGATGCAACTGAGAGAAATGAGTGAAAAGGTGTGTGTTTTTTTAAAATAAAATTCGCTGCTAAAAGGGAAAGGGAATAAGGGACTTTGCTACAATGAATGTTTTACTTTATACATCAAATGCTTTAAATCACTTACCTTTTTTTCCTGCAACTTTAAAGGAAGGTTAGAAGTATTTCTAGAGGTGATTGCTTGCCATGGAAGTAAGTGGGTCAAAGACTCTATACTTGAAAAGTCTGGATCTTTTCTCATTATTTAACTCCTAGCAGTGGCAAAACAGAACTTTCTGAACTCACTTATTTTGTAAATATGAATGTTATAGTCCTCATAGAACTCAATGTTTTTCTTCCACATTTAAAAAAATACAGGACATTTAGGTACCTAGGAGGAACACAGCAAGGTATCCACATGCCTGTGATATCAAGTTTTCAATTTTTGCAATACTTAGCAAAAGAGACAGGAAAGCAATGTCAATTTAAACCAGTGAGAAATGCCAAAGGATGCTCACATTAGGAAAACAAGAATTTGTGTAAATCTAGCTCTCAGAGGATAATAGGTCTGTTTTCACAGTGTGGAGATGCAAATGTTGGCTGTCAGAGGGCTAAGTTCACTTCAGAAACTGAAGTGTGTAACTGTTCACACAGAATCAGAAGTGAGCTGATGGCTGAACTGAGACAGGCTTTCTCTGTTCATTGTCTTGTCATCCCACACTGATGCACTTGAACTTCTTTTTCATTTATGGGGAAATTTCCAGATGTCTGTCTGATCACAGGAAGTGCATAAAATCCCTACATAAGAGCATTAATGCACCCCAGTGCAGAATTTCTTTTCCCCCCCAAAACAACTTCTCATTGCTATATAGCTGTCCTTGCTTATTTAATCTTTTCTCACAGGGATATTTTCTGTTGTATTCTCTTTTGATTTCCTAGCAATTCCTAATGTCCTCCTTAGTGTTTTGGCAGCAAATCAGCACTAACCCCATGTCTTAAGAGAACAATTTACGATGACTTTAAGATGTCTTTTGTGAGTGGCAATATTTAATTTGGAGCCCATAATGACATTGGAAAAGTTAGAATTACTTTCCTTTCTATAAACAATACTTTGAATTAATTGCCCAATAACTCAATATTAAGTGATCCTCCTGTAACTTTTCCATGTCTGCTATTGATTAAATTGGCCCACATAAATTTACACCAAGCAAACTTTCTCAGAGAAACTCTCTCTAAATACACAGCACAAAGTTTAGCACAGAGCCCTGCGAGACCTCATCAATAACCTCCTTCCAGCATGACAATGTAGCATTTATGTCCATCCTTTGTTTCTATCCTTTCACCAGTGGTTAGTTCACAGAATGAACTCACCTCTTTTAGAAACACCTCTTTAGACAAAGCCTTTAGAAATTCAGGTTTGTTCTTTCTCAGATTCAGTTTACCCACAGAGCATCTTTGCTGCTGGCACCTGTGATCTGCTCAGACATCTATGAGTGGCCATGGCAGGTCCCAAGAGCTGTCATACACCCCAAATTCACTCTGCATAATATCAGAGAGGGAAAGTGCTGAGCTGTGGCAAACACACACATACATGGCCCTAATCCTTTCATCAGGTGTCCTGGTTCCAGCTGGGGTACAGTTAATTTCATCTAAGTAGCTGTTGCAGTGCTGTGTTTTGGATTTGGAATGGGAATAGGGTTGATAACACACTGATGTTTTGGGGTTTGACTAAGTCATGCTTGTCCTAAGTCAGGGACTTTGTTTCCTTCATCTCATGCTCTGCCAGTGAGGAAGTTTGCCAAAAAAAGCCCAAAACTAGGAGGAAGCACAGCTGGGGCAGGTGACCCAAACTGGCCAAAGGGTCATTCCATACCCCAGAGCCCAGTATACCATCATGCCCAGTATCTAAACTGGGGGAGCTACCTGGCAGGTCAGATCAGGGTTTGGGAAGGGGGCTCTGGCATTGGTCACCAGGTGGTGAGAAACTGCGCTGTGCATCACCGGTTTGGTTTTATATTTTTTTCCTTTTTATCATCATCATTATTATGATTTACTATTATTATTGTATTTTACTTCAATTGTTAAACTGTTCTTATCTCAACATACAAGTTTTACTACAATTCCCCTCCCCATTGCAATAGGGGCAGGGGGAAGAGAAAGGGGTTTGAGCAAGCAGCTGTGTCATGTTCCATTGTTTCATCTCCAACTGGGCTAAAAACCACCACAGCCCACATCAGATGAACCATCCTGCATTCACAGAGCAGCCTGATCCAAAAAGGAAGAATACAGACAGGCTTCTGTTGTCTTCCCAGAGAATGCCTCACACCCAGTGCTGACACAGATGTGTTTGAAGGTATCAGAGCCTGTATCAGATTTCAGCTGGTGATTGGTACAGCAGGGTTGGAGTGCTGGGTGTCTCCTGTGGCTGCCTGAGCCCCAGGGAGCTGGTGCCACTGTGGCCCTGCTGGCAGGGGCTGTCAAGCCTGGTGCTGTGCAGCAGGCCCTGATTACCCCTTTTTTTGGTAGGTTTGAGATGCTGCTTGGCCCCAGCATATGAACCAGTGTTTCCCTGGCAGAGGGTACAGTCAGTGTCTGACCCAGTGACACCGTGTGTCCCTGAGCTGTGGCTCTCTCTCAGACACTCCCTGGACTTTTAGCACCTCCCTGACCAGCTCTAGCCAGGCCTGTCATCTGGGCAGAGAAAAGAGACCTTTTTATATCCTGTCAAAGCACAGACAGGACAGTTCATCTTTGTCAGAGGCAGCTGAATCCCAATCAATACCCAGGCAGCTTTTCCCAAACACTGGACATGAGTTTGGGGGTGGCAGGACCACAGACAGGGACAGACATGGAGGGGAACCCTGGGGACACAAGCAGGGCCCTGAGGAAAATAGGGGGTGAACAGGGCACTGCTGGAAGGAGCTGGAAAAGGAAGTTGCAACACAAGGCAAATGCACATGTGAAAAGTGCTTGTAATAGAGACATGCAAGGGATTTAAGATGCAAAAAAAAAAAAAAAAAAAAAAAAAAAAAAAAAAAAAAAAAAAAAAAAAAAAAAAGTGTAGGAAACCAGACTTCATTTTCTGCTGCTCACAAGAAAAAAATCATTTCTAATAAGGTCTCCCTGTTAACAATCTTCTCAGATACCAGACATTTTCAAGGAACTAATGGTCTCTTCATCTACTGCAGATGATTCTTTTTTAATGCTGCTGATTGTTAATTCCTACAACTCTTGTAATTCCAGATTCTGAATTAATCTCCATTCACTTTCAGGATGTAACTATCCTATTACTCCTTGAAGTCACTCATTAAATTCACCCTATCTTACTCCAGAAGCACACTGAAATCCTGATGGACACTTTTGTTACCCCGTAGTTGAAGTACTTTAATGCGCTCGATTTGCTTTAGCTCCCTCATTTCTGTGGGAGCTGTTCTGCAGTGATCCAGAATCCAGCACATTCTGCTCCTGGAGCTCTCCACTCCTGTAACTCCTCTGGTGCTGTGTCTGCTATCAGACTATACATAAAAATCTGATGTTAGCCTCAATGCACGCCAGCCACATCACTGAAAATATTTCCCACCCCGCTTTGCTCATGGGCATCACTGGTTAAATCTGGCTGCCTTTAAAGGCTGGAAACCACAGAAAGATCTGGCCAAAGTGAAAACTTTCAATGATTACTTTTTTTTCTCATCGATTACCAGCAGTGAGCCTTGCAAAAGCATTTGCATCACACCATAGATGGCTGATTTTCAGCAGAAAATATAACTGTAATAACCATAAAAGAATGTGCTCCATACTGACGTTTCTTTATAGTATTCATTATGTATATAATTACAAATAATGGTATATATTAAAAAATAATAAGAGAATATATACACTGTTTCTCTAAAAGTAAAAATTCCTCATCTTCCCAGACTTTCTGCAGTACTTTATGAAACAGAGTGGCAGATTCAGGATTTACTAGACCACAGGAGAAAGCTAACTGCAGATTAATGTAATCAATACTGAAAGCATTATCTTGAGATATTATAAAGAAAAGCCAAATGCCTGACTGTGGCAGCTGAGGGATCAGGCAGGTAGCTGCACCCATCTATTACTGCTGACTTCCAGCACAATTAGGACTCCAGCCAGACTCAGAAACACACCTACTTTAATTTTGGGAGCAGTCTCTGTTACTGAGCCATGCACTGAGCTTTCCTATACAATCAGGGAAAGCTGATCTTCTCCCACCACCATGTTCCTGCTGCTGTGAGGCAGAGCAGGGGCAAAAGAGAACTCTGCATCCTCTACACTCCCAAGCACGAGTTCCACCTGAGTCCAGCCCCTTGGAAGCCCTCCATGGCTCCAAAGCTGAGACACAGGTGAGGAGCTGCTGCTCTCACATTTGTCATAGCAGGGTGCGTTGTGAGAGCTTCACTGGGGGTTGCAGAAAAAGCAGAGTTATGGATGAAGAATCCATTTCAAGCTACACTCCCTGTTTTTGGAATCTGAACGTGACATACTCTTCACAGAAGGCAATTTAATGGCCTTGCATTGGTACAGGTGGCTTATAAAACAAATATGTCTCTCCTGCAGCAAGTGGCTGTTAAAGAGCAGGTAATACACAAACACACGATCAAGCCTTCTGCCTGAAAATGTGGGGCAATTAAGATATTTTATTACATGCCCTTCTTTGCTTAATTCCAGTATAGTTACAAAGTTATAATCTGAAGTTCCCTAAAGCGTAAAACAAAATTAGCATGCTGTTCACCTGAATAAAAGTGTGTTCTTCGCTGTTCTTGTCAGTGGTCTGAAAAATAAACTAACTAAACCCAAAGTTTTCATAAAGTAACAATAGCCAGCTTGAATATTTCAATTTTTACTGAATGGCTAATTCAGCAGAGGGCAATCTTCAGATAAGTAAACGTAAAAATATTATCACAAGAATGCAGTACACAGGAAGAGACAGGAGAAAAAGGCTGTGGCACTGTTTATTCTGTTCTCTCTAGTTATTTCTTACCTTTCAGCTAACTGAAAGTACCTGCAGGAAAGGCTGAAGGGGTAAGGGCAAGAATGAGTCAAGGCAGTTTGGTTAGAAACATTCATAGTGATTTCAATTGCTATGTGGGAGAGGAGAAAAATTATTCCCGTTTTAGTTTCAAAACATAGAGCCAAAACAGTTTCATTTACTTAATGACAAAACTAATCACAGCAGAAAGATTAATTTTTAGTCGAAGTACCTTGCAATATAAAGAGAGTTTTGGCAAGCTTCCGAATAATTGTATGACATTTCTGATTTTTCCCACTTCTCTATACTGTCAAATACAGATATCTGTACAGGAAAAAGTTCCTGCATTTTGACAAAGATTCAAAAATATGGATGGAAAGGTGATGGCAAAATCTATGCCATGATAGATGACTAAACATAGCACTGGCTCTCTCAGAAATGCTGTTTAAGTATATTCCCTTTTGCAATACTCCAGCATTTTGTATTCAGTCTTGGGTTTTTAAATCATGTTCTTTTAAAACATTTTGGACCCTACAAGGCTACAGGGACCTTCCCATCCTGAAATCCAAACACAGACTGATCCTGTGTCTGATGCTGCTCATCTGACTCATGTAGCACAACAGCTTCAAGTCTGTATAACTTGAATATTTCTTGATTTTTTTAATTAACAATCCAAATGATTCGACTCCTGGTACTGAACAAGTCTATGAAAGTTCACTGTCCCACACAGTCCTTGTGAAAACAAAATGTTTCCACAAAACCACAGCCTGTTGAGCTTGACCATCAGCCTTCGCTGAGCCATGCTTGAGGAGAACACTTGGAGCACACTTGCAAGTCAAATAAGCCTGAAACTATAAAATCCAAATGTAATGAAACCTGCAAAAGTAATTTCAAAGAAAGAGGAATTAGACAGTAAAGGTTCTCCTGTGTATTTCAAGGCAGAGGTCCACCAGCAGAGTCAATGTCATACTGAAGACCCCAGAAAAAAAGCAACTCCCTAAGTGGATGAAAGTCACAAAAAATGTCTTTAAACATTAGAGAGGCCTTCAGAGCATGCTAAAGTATTCTGGCTCCTTGGTTGGAAAGTGATGTGCAGCTAACACTGAAAAATTTGTGAGTTTAAAGCTCCCTGTGCTTTCAGGGTTGGAATAGCACAGCCCCGGGAACACAGCTGCTGCTCAGAGCCTAGGCAGAAGATGTCTTCTTTTCAGCTTTATAAATCAATCTAGTTGAGGCTTTCCTGCCTTGACACAATGCTCCAACCTCAGAGAGGGAGTTTTGTATTTGGGTGAGAGATGGAGGGTAACAGATTTGCTGAACATCCTGCATAGCAGAAGAGGAGACCTGGCTGCTTTCGGAGGGTGCTCCCTGAAGCTGAACAGGTTTCTGTTCAAATAAATGGCAAAGCAAGCAAAGGGAGCTGACAGAACAGACAGACACCTTGAGCTGTGAGAGCAGAGCAGAGCAGAGCAGAGCACACAGCTTTGTTCTGCAATTGCTTTAGCAGCCCACTGCAGATCACCCTGAACTTCCATTTTCATTTCCTGCAAAGCAGCTGATCCACCACCACAAGGCTGCTCTGTAGCAGCCCAAACCCTCTCAAAGTGCCCTGCAATACATTTTTGAATACACTTTTGTGCCCCAGGACCTTCCTAATGCATTATCCTATGCTGCATGAAAGATTGCAAAATAACATGTGAAGACAGGAACTCGGTAAACATCCACAATTTGTCCAAGATAGGTGTTCTGCTATAGACTTTACTGTAGCTACAGTCATGCTTTATCACAGTCAATATATACACCAAGCACCATGGAAGAGACTACTCCATCATTCCTAAAAAATCCAGCTGGTTTCGTGCATGGCACAGCAGTGTAATGTGAAATATGTAAAGTGATTCCAGGGCAGTGAGAGAAATGCTTTTACCAATCCAGAACCAAAGTTATAATCTGCCTGGCCTTTATCATGTTTCTTTGCATATTTGCACCCCAAAAATTTCCTCTTTTCATTTAAAGTTCAAGGAGGAAGTATTGGATGGAAGAAAGCAGCAAACAGCAAAGTGACATCAGACTCAGATCAAAACTGGGCAGCAGCTTCATAACTGGTGTTCAGAGCAACAATAAATGAATGGCCAAGCTACGGCTCACATTTTCATTGTGAGGAATGGATTTGGGGTTCTAGAGGGTAAGACTGAGGTCAGGGGGGGCCTTGGCATTAATGAAAACATTGCCCTTGCTTATGAGCAGTACAGAGATTGGTGAAAATGGGTATTTCACCCTCAGAGCAGAATTATACAAGCTCGGGAGAGTGCTTTAAGACCCGAGTCCTGTGGATATTAGCAGAGTCAGATATACATAAAACACTGTGGAGGATTTAAAAGTATGAAAGGCATAAGGATTATATAGACTTGAACTGTGAATGAGGTTGAAGTGCATTCAGAAAAGCAAAAAAGACTAGTGAACCAGAAACGCCTTGCTCACTTATGATAAAATATCTAGTTAATACCAAAGAAAAGCTTCAAATAGACTTGTCTAGTTCTTTAGAAAGTCACTATAAAATAATGCCAGTATTCTTTGTATAAATACTTCCACAAATAAAGACTCTCTTTTAGAAAGAAGATTGAACTTGGTAAGTAAGCAGCTTAAGCAGTAAGGAAAAGCATATTAAAATTATTTCTTAACTTGCAGCAGTGTTGAATAATGGTCCATGGCCGTGTTCTGTAATGACTGCAGCCCATGCACTGCTCCCACAGTGATATAGCTTCCACGTTCTACACAGGAGACACAGTCCAAAAGGTTAATTTGATCCACAGTGGCAATACAAACCAGGTAATTAGCACAAATGCACCAACTCTTTATTCTTTACGCCCTTCAGGTTTGCTTTTTTCTTGAGAAGTGGGGGATTCACCAGCTAACCTGCTGTCTGCACTACCTTTCACAATTGTAGTGTAAAAAGATGACTCAGATTTAGTGGGTTAAATTTCTTTGACTAACCAAAATAAGTAATGAAAAGCATGAAATACTTTCATCTTAATTAGCTCATACTTCATTTGAACAGAGTCAGACTTGCTGTTTTTCAGAGGAGGATATCAGTAGACTGTAGACTGTAAACTCTAGAATTGCCCTGTTTTGTTTATGGGGGATCTTACCAGAATTATAAGACTCAAGTGAACTATGATAAGAAATAAAAACACATTCTTGCATAAGAAGCATTATAGACACTAAGGCAAAGCTCAGCACTTCTCCATCTGTTCCCAATTCAAAATGTGATCCTCATCAATTCTGAATGTGAGACTGGTTTTGTTAAATCAGGCATTCTCATACTCCTGGGTGAGGATGTTGTTTTCTCTTTTCAGCTGCAGAACTCAGGAATGTCACCTGCAGGACCCCTGTTCTAGGTAAGGTCCCCCAAGCAGTGCTGGTGGGATCCAGCACACAGAGCCAGGAATTTTCCTTATTCCCTCAAAGCTCTGGGCACTGGAGCTGCACGGGGAGAAGTGCAGAGGGTGAGGCAGTCACTAAAAATCACTAAACTCTTACAAGGGCCACATCCTTGCTCACCAAACCTCCTCCAGATCAGCCTCCTATCGCCACCACCTCATTGTCTGTGCCTCCTCATTTGCAAACCTCATTAGCAGCTCATTAGGAGCGCTACAGATGTGACACACAGACTTGCTCGGGGAGAGGGAATTGGGGAATATAAGAAACCTAAATGATTGTTCAGAGAACGTTCTGATCGTTATGTGAGAAATAATAAATCACCACTTTTGGCAAACATGGAGTGAAGAAAAAGATACATCCTTTTAGGGTTTAAAAGGTTAAAACAAAAGGAATTGCTGTCTGGGTCAATTCCCAATTTATACTTGGAGTCGCAGTAATAAGAGAAAGAAGTTATAGCCTTCACTTTAGTGCCTTTAGGAAGGACTGAGTTTATTTAAAGGCAGTCAGTGTCTTTTTACAATAATGAGCAGGATCTTTCTTTCTACCCTGCTGTTAGTACCAACAGCTCCTAAATAATTCTGACAGCTTCTTCTCTGTTTAAGAAAAAAAAAAAGGAGAAAAACCCCTGCTTTGTTATTTATTATATTGGAACAAATACCAGTTATCTCATCTCATTTCACACCTAGTTCAGTCTAGAACAAAATCAGGTATTTGGAACAGACTCAGTCCTTCTCAGAAAAACTCTGTCTTAACTCTATGGCAGCATCTGCAGCAATTTTTCATGCACAACCCTTATCCAAGAGCAAAATGTCTTTTAAGGACCAAATACCTGGAAACAGTTAAAAAGATGAAAATGTTGTGACCTCCACTTGCTCAAGGAAACTCCAGCCCCTCTGTAGTACTCCTGCCTGATGATGTGTGATGGGAATACCTGTGTTCACATTGTGATGGGGAAGAGGCAGAAATAAGGCTAAATGTAAACAACTGTCATAGCTCTGGTGTAACTCTGAGTAGTGAGCCTTGAACATTGGGAAAAAATTGAATTCTTAGCAGAAATATCTCAAAAACTGAGGGCTCAGATATGCTGTTATACATTGCAACGTTTCACCCCACCAACATCGGTTTTACAGGCAATAAAACTCACCTCAATGCTATTTATCAAAACACACTTAGGGAGGAAGGGACTATTTTAAGGCAAAAATTTGCACAAAAAGTAGAAATACAAGCAAGCTTCCCTCTGCGTACACCAAAACAACCAATCACCAAAGTAATTACAGATGCTGTGTTCTCCCTTCTGCTGTTTTATACTGTTCTTCCTTTCCAAAGTAACTTAAACAGGATTAATTTAATCTAAGATTTGTCTTTAAAACATTTAGCCTGATAAAGTAGAGAAATGCAAAATAAATATGGAAAGGGGAAGGAACTTTGGAGAGTGTTCACGGAGTTCCTGTTGCCATGGGAACTCTGTAGCTGCTCTGCCCAGGCTCTGGCCTGTCCCTGTTCCTGGACAGGCAGAAGCTGCTCCAAGCTCTGGGGTCAGGGAAAGGGAAACTTAGCCAAGCTTTCAGGAATATTCATGGACAGGAATTCAAAAAGTTTTGGTTAAAATGAGCCTGTGAGAGCATCAAACTCTCTCTTGCTTAGAGTAGTGCGAACATGGAAAACTCCTGCTCTCCTCCCATGTCAACCCCACTCCTGCTTCCTCCAGTGCACTGCATTTCTGCATCCTTCACCTTCCAGAGATTGTATCCTAATTAATATGGAAGTTGTTATGCACTAAGGATGATTTGTGTAAGATAAACTCTTTGGCTGTTCTCAGGTTTTTGTCAGGAGCCATGGGCAGGGACACCCTCCACTAGCCCAGGTTATTCAGAGCTCCATCCAGGCTGGCCTGGAGCAGCCCCATGGATGGAGGTAGATTTCCAGCACAAGAAAATGCCACGTATGTCACCACAGTAGAACACTCTGTAGATATAATGGTATTTCTGACACATCCACATTAGTCACACGTTCCATACCTATCCTGGCCACTTAATTCACCATCTCCACCTGTGCCCTGCATGGAGACATTGGAATATCTCCTGTGACTGCAGTTGGTGCCATCACCTCTGCCAGGCTGGGGCCATGTCCATTTCTGAGCAGCAGACACCAGGCAGGACATCAGGACAGCTTCAGTTTAGAATTTCTTACACTGAGCAAGGCCACACCATCAGCTAACACATACCATCAAGTCATCATTCTGTTCTGGAAGATTAACATCCAGACCCAAACCTAAAATAGGCTGATGGGAGCTGAAACAAGAGTGATAATTCACGAGCTCATCCCTGGCTGAATACAGAAGTAGATGTGCTAAATCAGTGTTCTAAAATCCCTTGAATTCTAACACTCAGTTGAGTAAAAGGGGGGTTAAAAAGAAGTCCTGAACAGTTGGAGAGAACATAATCTTCACATCTCTGTAACCCAACCTCTCACTGAGTAGGAAAGAACAACATTTTTGTGTAGGCAAGCTATATCCTAATTATCCTATTCAGAGTTCCTTATACTGCCTTCCAAGTATCTCATCTCAGCCTCATCTGATAAAAGAATTCCAGTCTAACTCAATATGGCAATTTTCATTTACCTATGGTAATTTTGAGCAATTTTGTGAAGGCAGATTTAATTTCATACTGGTTGTGAATTAGACTGCGGACTTCCCAGAATAAAACTTTGTGAAAATTAAAATGCAAAGTTCCTAAGCTCTCCTTGGAAAGTTGGAAAGAGCTATAGGATTTATAATGTATCCTTTTCTTAAGTTTGTTTAAAATCTGTTGTTACCCATAGCGAAAATACACATTTTTATTAACACATATACTTTTCTTTCTGTTTATTTCCTTAAATTTAATAAAGCCTTCTAGCTATCAGGGTAATTCAGCCTCAAATCTCCACTTTCCAGCTTGGTTTTCATTATTTCACATTATTCTTTTACCCTTATTATAGAAGCTGGCTTTATTCCCATCTCATAAAGTGACCCGAATTCTCCAGGAGATATTTTCTAGCATTGATTTTTCTTCGTCCATAATGTTAATGGCATGACTGCTCCTATCTTTATTTCCTCTACTTTCTTAACTTTTATTATTTTTGTAATCCCACACTATCACACTATTTTTTTCCTCATGCTATGTGCATTTCATTTTCCTCTCACCACCCCTTAGACATTTTGGAGTTACATTTGTAGGGAATTTGGGTGCTTATCTGTTTTTAAAATAACTTCAAACAAGAACACCAAGCAGCAAAAAATTTACAATAAATTCTTTGTAATCTCTGAGTCCCTGTGTGATGATTGTTATTCATTTGGCCAAAAATTCCTCTCTGAATATACTCCAAAAATTCTTTATCTGGACAGCTCTTCATCTCGAGCACTATCAGCACTGTGTAAACATGTTTTTGGGGATGTCACAGCCACTTTCTGGTTAATGGCATTTGTGACATTCACAATATTTTTCATGATAATCTTTAGCAGTAAATATGAAATATTTGGATGACATATTTTCACCCCAGGATACAGAGGATATAGTTGGCCTCTTTAATACAAGTGTCTGCACATGGAAAAGCAAATAATTACCTTTACTCTCTAAAACCTCAGACTTCTCCCTTCAAAGTATCCCTGTGGGCTTTTTTAAATCTCCATGTTCTTTTAGTTGTTTGGATTTTTTCATGTAACCTGTCAGGTTTTGTGAGAGAGCTTTTTACTCTCTGCTTTCTTAACAGGACATTAGGCAACCACAAACAAGCCTTTCCAAAACTCATTAAATCAAAACTTCTTGACTCTGAACTTCTAGCCCTTCCCTAAAAAGGACAGAATTTTTTAATTCCTCTAAAGCCTATTTCACCTTCCTTTACAAAAGACTCTCTCCTACTTAAGAAAAAAATGACGACAAAATATCATCTCTGTTAAATTACTTTTTCAATAGTAGATGATTTATAGTTGATTAGGTAATTAAATCAAATACAAGTGGCTGAAAGTAAATCTATTTTTATCATCCCTGTAAATTAAAAGTTCCGCATCATAAAAAATCATGACCATCTTGAAAATGACTAGTCAAGTGCTTTTTATAGGCAAGCAGGATTTATTGTCAATTAACGTATTGAACTGGATAGTCAGCATAACCCTGTGCTCAAGACTTTTTAAATTATTGGCTTCCGCTATCAAGCTGCTCCATATCACAGTAATGAAATGTATCTTGCTATTCACATATTGAACAATTCCTTAGGTTGGGTTTATATCTCACTATAACAACATTTCATTTTATTATCATCTCCGATCCCCCGTAATGAATACAAATACATTCCTTTTTTCCATCATGGGTTTATCAATTCTCATTGATTTGCCTGTAATGAATGCAGACAGGATGGTGAGAGAGAAATTTAAAGAGATCATATGCTTTAAAATATCTGTAAATTCAAGTGTTTTTCACTTGCAGGCACATCAATTAAAAGAAACCATGCAGAAGAACAATTGAAAGGAAATATTAGTTTAAGACTTAACACTTAAAAAAACTGTAAAAAGGAATCTAGGAACCCCTGTTTTTTACAGAATATATGTTTTTGCAATTTTTTTTCTACAGACTTTAAAGAGAAAACCAAAAGGATAAATTCTCTTTATAGCTTTGCAATTCACATAAATTAATTTTTCATAATGCACCACATTTTTCTTTTTCAGTAATGGTCAATTTGACTGATGAAAATGCAGTTTATGGTGCAGTGATTTGCTGGACACAAAGTGCATTTTGAAAGTGACTCAATGACATCTTCTCTGTTTCCCATTGGGAAATTTCCCAAGCCCATACCAGTCCTCACTGAGGAAAGCACTCCAACTCTTGGAGTGGAGACCTCAGCAGTATTTTTGACACTTGGGGTGCTGATACCTAAAAATATTTTCTTAATTCTGCAATAAATAAAAACACATTGATTGAAGACAAGTGTAGACATCTTGAAACTCATATTCCAACTGCGTTACGAAGTTTCATATTGAAACACAAACTTTTAAATGAAATTCCAAACAGTGTTCTCAGTTGTGACATTTTATTGTACCATAACATTTGCATCTGCTCGTGTTCTGCAATTATATCATTATGTGATAATGTAATTTGATATGAAATGAAGTGGTACAATAACATCCTGGCTTTCATTCAGCCAGCAGGAAAAAAAAATCTCCATGGAACATATAATGTCCAGCCTACCCAGGAAAAGCATCCTAACTGTAGAATCTGACCTGTTGTATTTATGTTGTGTGGCAGAATGGGACAAGGTTGGCTTCACAAAGCACAATAATGAACTGCTGGGCAAGAACAGTTATTCTATTTTTTACACACATTTTAATAGGCAGAAAACTTGTTTGAAACAGATGCACAGATAAGTTTTGGTGGGTTTTTTAAATGAGGAAATGCACTTAACTGTCTGGAAGATTCCTGTGGGTTTTAATGCCTCAGGAGACAATAACTGAACATTATAGTCAAGAGTATCATCCAGAGATGGATACTGTGACCAACAGCAAAAGAACACTTTGAGGAAAAAAACCCCAACTGTTGCACATCAAAAGTTTTTTTTATTTTTCCATATATACTGATTTCTTGTCTAAAGAAGCCACCAGTGTTTAGTCAGAACCCTTTTCTTTATGGAGAAAATGCATCACTGGTCTTCTTCAGCCCCACCTGAAACCTCTGATAACCTACTGTTAATGGGAGAAGAGACAGAAAACTACATCCAGGAATCCTAAGAAAAGCAGGGAAGAAAACACAGTCTCTTTGCTGATGACTTTTCTCTGTCCCCCATATGTATATCTCTTATGCAGAACAAAAATACCTCCACCCTCCTCTTCTGTTTATCCACTAATTCCTCTAAAAACACCACCCACCATCTCAGTCCAAGTGACACAAACAACCATGGTAACCTGGTCCCTGACTGCTGCTGGGGGTCACTGCCTCTGGAATAAAACATAGAAAAGATGTGGGGGAAATGAAATATGAAGTCAGTGCCCTCCTGCCTGTCAGCAGGGGAGGTGCAGGAAACAAGCAGCCAGTACTGGAGGAGTAAATTCCAAACTGCAGGTACCCTGCTTCTTCTTCCCTGTTAAAAGGATATTCAGACACTGCCAAAATGGTTCCCTCTAGACCTACAGAATCTCCATTTTCCACAGATATTCTCAAACTCATTTCTTTAGGTCACCCCACTGAAATGCAGTGAGAGCCTGGTGTCTGACTTCTCTGTGCTGCTCTGAAAATTCCAGCCTACAGCATTACAAGCATGCCTTCAATAGGTTACTTCAAAATAAAAATGTCCTTATCTTCTACAAATTAACAGCTTCAGGAGACTTTCAGTGTTACTCTTGTCAGTAAATAGACTCCATATTTAATTTTCATAGCTGGTTGTTTGTTTTGTTTTGTTTTTTTCCACATGTAATATAAGTCACAAGTGTTGCATTTAAAACTTTACTAATCAGCATGGTCTAAAGCTTGATAATGCTATACATGAGGAAAATGCTGCATGCTGAACTCAGTGGGGCTATTTGCAAGCTCTGCCAGATGGAAGAGACTCTCCTTAAAGTCTTAAGTGACACAAAATTTGCAGAATCAAAGAACCTTAGAAGACAACACCTATTGTAAAACACACAGGTGAATAATTATGTTCCTTTCAGAAGTAATCAATTCTGCTTTGATACAAAAAGATTTGATTGGGAATAAAAGTAGATAAAATTATTTAAAGAACATTAAAGAGACTAGAAGCATGTAAAAATTAATTACAAGAGGGCTGTGCTGTAGATTAATAATTTCTTAGGAAATTTAAAACACATTATTTTGAAGCTCAGGCATGAATACAGCATTGAATGAAAATAAAAGAAAAAATGAAAATTAAGAGGTTGTCATCTAGGATGATTTTTTTATCAATGGTAAAGCAACCAGGATCATTTTCTAATTTGTTTTTTTTTTCCCTCCAGAGAACAGCCAGTGCTCCCTAACAAAGAACACTTCCCTAAACTGCTCTTTAAGCATACAGTCCGAATTCTGCACATCACTGACATATTTATATTAAATATAAACACTCCTATACTGCAATATTTGCTACCAAGCCCAAACTTCTCTAGCAGCCTCACTGTTTGGGAGTTTTGCTCAGATTCTCTGATGGAAACCCCTCATTCACCTGTCAGAGCCACCCACTGGTGAGAGAGAGGTTGGTGTGCCACAAGAACTGCCCTTCTAAAGGGGAAGGGACTTTGCATATCAGGGCTGGAAATATTAATGGTCTTCCTCAGAAAACACAGAGAAAGCTGAATAATGCAACGTCCAGCCTAAAAGTTTGCCCATCAGTCAAATTCCAATGTTTTGGAAAAGGCTTCATGCCCTTTCAGTGTGCCCTGGCCTCACCACAAACCATTTCACATCTGCCAGCCTCTACCAGTACTATTAGAAAATCCATTAGCAACGACAGCACACAACCTCCAATGGGGATTGAATCCCCAAGAACGGGGCAGAAATGGAGCTGTTCAGGGGGATGCTGGGCATTTATGATTTACTGAACTGCCAGATCTGATGGCTTAAGGCCAGAGGCTTTACTGTTCCATTGGAATAGTGACTTTTCATTAATGAAAGAAAGATGCAAAACTAAGGTAAGAGACAGGGAAAGTCACTGGGTTATTTGTGACTCAGAGGATCCTGATTCAAGCTCAGAGCCTGAGAGAAAGAAGCAAAGGGCAGAAAATAACAGCTTGCTAAATGAATGGACTGTGATTCCAGCACACTTTTTTCAGCTTGGTGAACAGGAGGATAAACTCCCTTCATCATCAAAGGCATTTTCCTTTCACTGTGCTTCCAACTGGTACTTGGTGATTCTCTAGCTCTGTCTGTGGAGCAGCTGAGGAGGTGAGAGCCCTGTTTGCCCAGCGTCTCCCCAGGCCCAGGCACAGAGGCTGTGCAGAGCCATCCTGACACGAGGCACAGCTGCCCCAGCTTGGTGCAGCACCAGCAGCCTCATGGTGTGTGGGGTTTGTCAGCACTCACTCACAGCCTAAAAGCCCACTGCAGTCTGAAACCCCTGTGATAGCAGCCTCCTCCAGTGGCACAGCACTGTTTGACACAGACAACCCAAAAAAATCTGCCAGGAGGTGCTTAGGGCAAGCACAGGGATAGAATTAAAGCTGATGTGTGGTGGGTCAAGTGACCTCACCCTGCAGACACAACATCATCTCCCACACCCAGAGCAGCCTCTCCACCTTCAAACCCTCTACAAGACACCTCAGTAAAAGAACGTCTTCAATCTCTTCATTTAAAAATCGATAACCTTCAAGCTTCCACAGCTTCCTTTGAGACTAAGGTAAATAAAATTGAGGGAAGGCTGGAGGGATTTGAAAAGCAATGGAGTCAATTGAAACTCAAACAACAAAGAGAGGAATTCTGCAATAAAAAAAATCACAAAGGAGAGAAAACTGTGTTTAAGAATTATGGAGCTCCTGAAAGAAGATTAAAGTATTGGGAAAAATCAACAGCCTAATCATAGTATTTAATGTTCTGAGCATCTTCTCTGAAAGATGCTCAGATGGAAATGAATGGAAAAATCCAAAGGAGACATAATGAAGAAAAATCCATTATCTGGAGTAGCAAAAGTAATACATCTGCATGAATGTTCAAGTTTCAAAGTGCTGCATAGGAAGAAAATAATCATAGAGAGCTGGACTGAAGGCAATGTTTGAGCAGTGGCCAAAGAATTAGAATAAAAACCAGCTATCTTACAAACTCCATGAACTCTTGGCAAAGGATAGGAAGTAACTTCATTTGAAAAAAAGAAAAATTTTTCCTAAACAAGCCTGCATCGATCTTCTGTCCTGCCAGATTGCGGTTGCTGCTCCTGAGAGAAGAAACACGACACTGCTGGGAAGCAGGAGCAGCACAATGCTTCACACACAGCTGAGAAAGAGACAGCAGGAGGAACTGAGATAGCTAAATCTATCAAAAGATCTCCAACCTGCTTCCTTCACTCCTTTACCACAGAAGATGCATTTGAACATGATTGTTCTGGAAAAGTCTACCTGGCCCCTCACCCAGCACCTGGGGCACTGGGGAATTTACTCTCACGTGCTGCCATAAGGGAATAAGTTCAACTAAATAATGCAAACAATTAACAAAAATAATTTTAAGGTTGGTGTGTTATTATTGGTAAATTAATCTGCTTCCTAAACCACCCCTTCAGGGGACCAGTTTTATATATATGACTTTTGGGGCCACTTGCAGGTTCCTGTTAGGACCACGTAGCTCAACATTACCAATAGCTATAAATCAATATTTATTCTATCACAATACAGTAAATAAATACAGGAAAATTGCCTTTACGATGTTTTCTCCTGCTACTGAGAAACAGAAAGGAAAAGAAAAAGGTTAATATAAGGAAGCTCAAAATTCAGCTTTCCTATCTTAAGGAGCACCATAGGACACCTTCACTTTAACCTAGGGACAGTGGCTCAAGTTTAAAGTTTTGGTACTCAGGAGTGGGAATGTCCTTGCATATCTGAGTTAGATGCATTGAATTCTGGTGAGCTGAGATAAACTGGTGCATTGTGCCCAAAGGGAAGGTGTGAAGCACCTGTGACAGTGCCAGTGCTGAGAGGGAAGAACCACTGGGACAGGGAGTGGACAAGACAAGGGGTCAATGCTCAAAGATCAGCATTGGCTGAAGAGAAAGCAGAGAAATTTATGAGAAATGTAGATTTGTCACAAATAATCCAACCAGGTGCCAGGGGTCTGAGGTCACCAAGAGACCATCTTGTCCCTGAGCAGTGTCACCAGAGCCCCCCACCACAGCCCCTGCCCCTGGGCAAGAACAGAGAGCTCAGGCTGTGCCCCAGCCCTGCTTGAGACACGGTGTAGGCAGGGCTTCAGGAGAGAAATAACTTGCAAGTGTGTTCTAAACCAAACCCCTGCATCCCACAGATTTTCTTCACTTTATCCCTGAGTAGTGTGGTTTGTATACATTATTTGTATAAACACAAAGTAGAAACAGATGTAAATATTTTGAGGCATAGAAATTAAAACAGCCACTTTCCATTCTCAAAGAGCCAAATGTTAAGAGCAGCATTTTCTCTAAGTAAAAAGTCAGAGGTTCACTCTAAAGATTTCCCTACACTTAAGAAAATATTCTTCATTTTTTTACATTGAGGCTAAAAGTATCTGGTTCTACTGACATCCTTACTCCAAAGCACTGGGTTTAAACAGAAAGCATGTGGGAATAGAACTCAAACATTGTTAAAGCATTTACTGTCTAACTCAGGCTCATGTTTTTGACTTGGCTTGCTTGCAGCTTTTTGACTTATGCATATATGAAGGCTTCTGTGGCTAACTAGTTTGCTTGTGGTTCTTTGTTACAATGTTTTGTTAACCTTCCTTTATGAATTTTTAATGAATACTACAAATAAGAAATGTGTAAACTCATCCTGAGAAGAGGCTATAATGTCTGCCTATGCTTTTGATTCACTGCCTCATTTGCAAGATTGCTGCTTATTCACAAATTAATTATGCAATGGCATCTTTAGCTAATAAAGTCTAAACAAAAAACATTTAATCCAATTCATAGTTTTCTCTCAATCAAACCAAGTCTGTCAAACATAATTACATTACACATGCAAAGCAGGAATGAGCCAAACATGTGCCACACCTGCTTAGTGCTTCTTCAGGCAGACGATATACAGTAGAAGAACAGTTGGCAGCACAGATGGCACAGCAAAGAAGACTTGTGAAAAATGCAGTTATGGAGTGTGGTTTTGTGCCTTTTATTGATGGGAAGGGTCAGGTAGTGATCTCAGTTTATGTCAAACGCACCTTTCTGGTACCTTTAGGCTTTGACAATTCTAATTTTGGAGATACCAACTCCAAACATTTTCTGCTTTCTAAATGGAGGCACCTCTGCAGCTCAGAGGAGTCATTGCTGCCTTCCTACCACTGCCTTGAGCTCTGGGCACACCTGTGCTCTCACTGATGACCATGTGTTTCAGGGCTATTCTAAATACCATACTCCCCCTCAGCTTCACTGTACACCTATATAATAAAACCTGTTTGCCAATATCAGGAACAGTGACTCTGCACATCTCAGTGCATCCAGTTCACAAGCTTGGGAAGGAGCCAGGGATTTCACTCGTGACCACAAAACCAAAAGGTAACCCAAGCAGTCCTGAGTAGCTTTTCAATTTGTGGGTATACTTAATTGAAAAAAAAAAAAAAGCCAAAACCAAAAAACCCAAAACAACCCAGACGTATAATTTAATATTAACATGCATTTACAGCAATTTCTACTTAAGTCTATGTAATTATACTGAGTGGTAGAGTTTCTGAAAATTACTTTAACTAGAGATTTTGTGATCTCTCCTGATACCACTGAAACCATCTCTACTGTGTCATTTACAAAGTCAGCATTTGCAGGAGGCAAGAGGCCCAAACCCTATCACAGCATCACTCGTTATCTCCTAAAAGATCCAACACCTAACCTCTGTCTTCCTGTACACACAGGAAAGAAATGAAACTCAAAAAGCAAAACCCAAAATGTTCTCATTCAAAAAAACTTCTCTTATCTCCATTACCATTATCTGCCTCTTGTCATCAATGCAATCCTGTGCTCTGCAAGTCTTTTCACTTCTGTTGCTCCTGTGCTCTATATTGCACCCAAGATATGAAAACTGAGTGTGAAAGTATCACTGTGACCACCTGCCCTGCCTTTGAGGTTCTTCATAACTTTCCCACCTTTGCCAAGCTTTGAAGAAACATCATTTCCTCAAACCTTCCAAGCCAGGAAGAAGGCTTTGAGTTGCATCCATAATTATGAGGATGTGAGGGCAAGTGGGTTTCACAAACTTTACTAATTCTTACAGAATGCTTTCTCTCATTTCTTTAATTCTAGTGGATTATCAGAGATACCACCCAGTGTAAGATTTAAGATAATCTTACACCAACCCATGTAAGGCCCAGAAGGATGGAATTCCCTTTCTCATCACACAAGCAATGTGCCCCTGCACTCCCCACACCCTCAGCCCAGTGGTCCATGCTGACTGGGAGAACTGGGAGCTGAGAGCATGGAGGGGAGCTGCCCCTGCATCCCTGCACGGGGTAATCCAGGGAGGAACAAGAAGAGACCAAGTTCTAAGTGAGCAAAGCTGACTGGGGCCTCTCCACTTGCATTTAATACACATCTGGCTGTGCCATACTGGCTGCAAGATTCTAGCAAGTGACATATAATTTAGTAGCCAAATTTAGTTATTAATAGCACTTTCTAATAACAGTATTAAGGGTCCCTTTTAAGTTCACTGTTGGCACTCCTGCATCAAAGCAGACTCAGGGTCAATACATGCAGAATTTTTCTGCAGCAGGAAGAATGGACCTGTCCTGACTGCTGTGTTTCATGGAGGTTATACATTAGAGGAGCTCTTTCTCCACTGAAGTCTTCCTCCTGCTTGCAAAATTGTTTTCCACTTACGTGACTAAAATGCAAATAAACATTCCCACAGCATTTCCCACTGGTGTAGGTGCACTAAGTGGAGACTCTGCAGCATCAAGGGCTTGGAAATGGTATTGAGAGCAGAGAATGTTCAAATAACTTCTGCAGGAGTCATTCCCTGGAATGCTAAATTTTTGAATCTATCAGTGTGCTTCCAGATTCAAAAATATGTTAGTGCAGAATATTTTGTCTGTTTTCCTCCAAGGACACTTGACCAGAGGGCTGTTAACAAGAGCTGGGGAACTGTCAGTGGAACTAAACAGATAGCAGTAAATAAATAAATAAAACCCAAAACGTTTTTCGGGGATTGAGTGCAAAAAATTATTCAGAGGAAAATACACTGGGATTTAACTTAAACAAAGTTTAAAGAAATTCACAAAGTTTAAATTACTGAGTGAACAACAAATGTCCTGGGAGAATCCTTATGACAGCAGAAGTCAGAAATAAATCAGCAGAAAGGAATACGTGTGTTTTTCTGAGAAGAAAAATCTCAATGCCATCATAAGCATTAAAAATAAAAATAAAATAAAAAACCTAACCAGACAGTCTTATTCAGAAAGTGTATCTGTTCCAGAGCCTCAGCTCCACTGAAAGGCACCAAGACGAGCCAGCGAGCAAAGCTATAAAAGCAGAATCCCAAACGAATAAATAAAAAGGCCATCTTCTGTTTCAGAAATCAGCAGTCCCATAACACACTGCTCTATAAATTTCATCCCCACTGACTGGAAAGAGAATGTTCTTGACTAACAGATCTTTCTTGCTGAAATATCACCTGGGATGGATAGTGCTCAGTGGCAGGCCTGCACCACCTGCTTACTGAGGCTCCAGTAAAGGAAGCAGCACAAGTGTTTCATGTTTGCATAGCCCTGTCTGAAAGGAAATCACATCCCTTTTTACTTTGTCACACAGGGGCATTTATGAAAAGCCCAAGTTTATACCACACTGCTTTCTCAACTGTGCACTACTCCAAATTAAGCTTTCCCAAATCAGAGAAATGCTGTTTTTCTGGTATTTGTATTTCAGTACGAAGTATTGATCAATACATTTTAACCTCTCCATGGATGGTTGTAGATTCATGGGTATGCTGATAGCTATTTGAAGGGTGGGCTGCAGTCTAGGCACCCAAATCTCTTCTTCCCCCTGTCCTTTCTGTCCAAGGACAGCAGCCAGGAGGACTTTGAGCATGATGGAGCACAGCACAGGCAGCACAAAAAGGACCTTTTAGAGCCAGAAGCAGCACGAGTATGGAGCTTTGCAGCCTTCATGAGACAAGAGGATCCTCAGCTGAAGGGGCAGCCCTGTGCTGAAGCAGCCATGGAAGTGTTGGTGGGGTTTGCTGCGGGAACAGCCTGGGAACACCACGGGTGACATTTCCCAGTGCTGTGCTGTGCCAGGCAGGCACAGCCAGTGCAGGCAGCTCTGATCTGCTTGGGAGAAGGGGGCAGCAAAAAGTCAAATTAGATTTTAAAAACTAAGCTTAGTTCACCCTCTCTTCCACAATTTTCATGTGAGTTTAATAGGAATCTTGTATGCCATTATTACACCAACAGATAGAAGGCAAGAGTGTTCAACTTTCAGAGTTTTCTCTCAGCTTTCTGCCTTTGGATTTGACAGGGGACCTGAGGTTCTTCTTTTTCCTCTCCCAGTCAGATATTCAGATTGGAATATATCAGATAATATATCCCAATCATTACCCTCTGCTATGAAGTCATGTGATCTTTCTTCTTTTAATTTCTTGTTTAAAAAACTGAACTACTAAAGTAATAACCAATTATTAATTCCCTTACCCTTAGCATCAAAATTTAAATAAAAATGCACAAGATACAATGTGTGATATGTGAAATATCCACATTTGTCATCTGTCATCATTATGGCAATTTTCACAACAGTTGGGTTTCACTTGAAAGCTAGATACTGCACAATTCTGAACTTTCATTAAAAAGTGCCAGTTCTCATAGAATAACAATACAACTATGTGATTAAACCACTCAAAAATCTACAGCAAATGACATATCTCCTTCTTTACTCTTCACTAAGCTTTGTTATCCCTGTACCCATCTAATGATCTTTGCTTGAATATCTGAAATTTGCTATGGAGTTATTTTGTACTGCACAAATGCACGTAGGAAATATTTATGTATGATTCAGTCTAAGTATACAGCCCCAGTGGTGATGTTTACGTGCACAGCCATAATCACATGCATAATGTCAGACAAGTATCTGGTTAATTTCTCAACTGATTTTTTAATAATTGATGTTTTTGTTTGGAAGCAAGATTATTGGAAAATAACTCCTTAAAAACCGCACTATTTTATATCCAGGGAAACATTCCAGATGAGAAAAACAAACAAAATTTTAAAAGCCAGACAGGATTGACAAGCTTGCAACAAAATGTGGAAGTGGCTCTCCGAAGCCCTTTGATTCCCTTAGTATTTAACATTATTGTAGCAAAGGGGATTTTGGGCAACATTTCAAGTCTAAACGTAGCCAAAAGCGGCTTCCACTGGAGCAATTCAACCTAAAGATCCAGGGAAAAGGAAATGGATTTTCACCTGGCCCGTGAAGGACCAGCATCACCCCTCTGCTCTGGGTTGAGCTGTCAGAGTGTTTTACCCTCCCACAGATGGGGCTCTTCCACTCATCACTGAAACAGCAATTTCTTCTGCATAATGCAGCTCTTCAACAATGAAAAGAAAAACCTGTGTGTGTCTACGTCCTGCTGATGATCCACTGATGGAACACATTTAATTGTACAACCATGGAATTTTACTAACTCTTGATTTTATTCCCGTCATGAAGAGAGAGAATGGTGAATCTTGTCAAACCACACGAGCACAGGTTAATGCAGGGTTATAAACTGATCCATTTGTCTCTTTACCAAGACTATTTAGTCCTCCACTAGCAAGAAAGTACCAAAGCATGCAAGCATATTCCAAACATTTGTAAATAATGAACACTTAATCTCACTCGCTGTTTGTAGTGGAATAAAATTCTTGACACCTGTGCCTTGTTTGTGTTAGACTGTGAAAATTTAAACCAGCAGGCCCCTGCAAAGATACAGACAATGCCAAGGAAAGGTGGAAAAGGATTTTGCCGTTCCTAAATCTATACAAACCTTTTGTTGTTTGGGAAGATCTCTGTCAGCTGGGATTCGTGTGCTACATTCCTAAAGCATATAGGCAGGTAGGCAAAGCTGCTCAATAGCCCTGTATGCAAAAGGAGCACAGTGGCAGCTGAAAAAGATGTTTGTGCTCAGGATTAAGGCCAGTATTTATCTTCTTGGCAAAGGTGTCTATGTGAAAGCCTAGAGTAATGATACCATACTCTACAGACTTCTACAAAAACAAGATCAAGAAGAATTGCATAAATACACCTATGTAACATCCATCACGTTAATGAGAATGTAGAGACAAATGCAGCTTGCTGCTAAACTTGGCATCTATTGACTGCAGAAGAAAGTTAGACACTGCAGAGACAAATACTATCCTAAAGCCATTGCAAGAGCATGGATCCAAAACGATTTGACACACAAAAGTTTCTCTCTCACACTGAGAGCCATCTTTCAGGCCTTGCAGCCCACCAAAGGCAAACTGAATGCTGTTATCACTTTAACAATGGCCTTTTCACACTGGTCCCTGAAAGACCTGTTTGGGAGGCAGAGCTGGAGGGAAAGATGCCAGAGCGTTGGGGAAATCTCACTTGCCAAAGGTTTGGCTGAACATTATTTGAATATCTGAAACTAAGGAAGGAGGTAACAATGGCTGGGCTAGATTGATGGACTAAAAATGTGAAAATGGGAGCACTGGTTTAGCATCAGATGGAGTGGAAGTTAAAGGTCCTTTCTTTCTGACCAGGAAGACACCAAGTCACAGGGATATTTGCTCAGTATTCTGCTGGACAGAATGCAAGGCTTTGCAAAGCTGGTACGGGGAAGTCAGCATTAACTTTCAAAGATGGATAAAAAAATCTAAGCTGGTGAAAGAAGTACCTGTGTGATGTTTAGTCACATCGACCTGAATTTTTAAAAGTAGCAAGTTTTCACTTAATTTTCAAGCTTTTTCAGCTTAGTAAACTGCAATGCTTTACTCTTTGTTTTCCACCTGTAATTTTGAATTGTTTTTCAAAGGAAGGTAAAAATCATAATTCCCATGGAAGTGAGGTGGAACTGTGAGATTGCAGTTTGTTTTTTACTGTTATAATCCCAGTGTTCTGTTCAGCAATTTTTCACCCTAAACCAGATGTGATGGCTCATTAGTTAAGCAATGAGTTAGTGAATCCTACAGGTAAAAATAAAAATACTACTTTATTTAATAAGCTCAGCACTAATTATAATCACTCATTTGTTATTTTTCTTCTAAAGTAGTCGGGCAAAAAAGCCCTTTAGCCAAGGGCTATGTACAGAGGATAGGTGGGATTTTTTTCTGCTAAATTTATGAGACAAAAGATGCAAAAGGTTCAAGTTGCACAAGAAGTCAGAAGAAATGTGTGTTAATGATTGCAAAGGTGAATACAAAGAGATAAAATGGGCTGCAAAATTCCTATCTTGTGCTCAGAAAACAAACCAAAGGAGGTGAAACCCTTCAGAGCAGGATCCCACTGCTGACCGTGGGCAGCAGCTGGCTCTGGGTGCGCCCTGAGTCCCACGGATGTGAGTCAAAGCCAGGATTGTACAGCCTGCCTCCAGTCCATACAACAGAGAGAAAATATCCCCAGAGTATATTAAACACCCCCTTCTGTCAGGGAACCATTAATGTTTGGCAGGAGCTCTCAGAGTTTCCTGCTGCTGGTGAGTGCCAAAGGCCCCTGCATCTGTGTCACCTCCCGTGTCACCAAACCACCGGCAATTACTGCCCTGCCTGGCAAACGTCTGAGGAGAGTCCGGGAAAAATAGATGCCTTTCAAGTGCCTCCTCCAAATTTTTACTGCCAGAGCTAGAAACAGAGCAGCTCCAAGGGCAGCAGCTCCAGCCCAGGACAGTGAGCCAAGGTGAGCGCTGCCCCAGGTGGGTGGGTGGCAGTGGCAGCTCTGTCCCCAGCCCCAGCTCTGTCCCCACCTCCATCCCCAGCTCTGTCTCCAGCCCCAGCTCAGCCCTGTCCCCAGCCCTGCTCTGTCCCCACACCCAGCTCTATCCTCAGCCCTTTCCCCATCCCCAGCTCTGTCCCCAGCCCTGGCTCTGTCCCCATCCCTTTCCCCAGCCCCTGTCCTGTCCCCAAACCCAGCTCTGTCCCCATCCTGTCCCCATCCCCAGCCCAGCTCTGTGCAGCTGTTTGTTGTCAGAGCACAGAGCACGAGCCCTGGCACTTCTCCTCCCCGCTGTCCCCTGGATGGCTGCTCAGCACATCGAGGTAATTGACTCATCTTGGCTCAGTCATAACCTCAATCAGCTGGACCATCTCATTTTCCCCACAGCCAAGGAATCCTGCCGCTCTTAATATTAGGGCAGCAGCCAACCTCTTTTTGGAGGGAAGCTTATTGCAGAATATCCTTCTGTATCCCTGGGAATTAGCTGAAAGCTTAAATGTTTCTTTTGAAAGAAAACACTTTTTCCCAAGAAGTGGAAGAAAAAAGCTCACTTTCTACTGCCTTTGTAGAAAAAATCTCTGAACAAAAAGCCAAACCTCAAAACAACACTGGGAAAAAGTGAAAGGAAAAAAACATTCTGGGTTAAACATGACCCTCACACTTGCTGAATTCACATCAAAATATTTGTTCATTGGATTTGAAATCCACTGCAGCTTACTCGAATCTGATTGCAGAGAGTGCAAACTGGAAATCTCCATTTTAGACATTTGCAGGGCTTCAAGGAATCTGTGTCAATAAAAGTGAAAGTCTTTGCCTTGTTTCTCTGGAAAAGTATCACTGTAACCCCACTGGCCCACACAGATTGTGGTTCTGAATGCAGTGAACCTTGATCAAACCTTCATAAACATTGAAGTGAGCAAGAACTTTTACCAGCTTCACAGTCACCTCCAGTTATAACTGTACTTGGGAGTCCTATTGCACACTGCATTATTTTATTCTGGATTTTCATTTAATTCCACAAACAGGTGTTCAACAAAAACAGACAATTTTAGGAATTTAAATTGATGCCAAACCAGAATTTTAGCTAAAAATCAGATTATCACAGGGAATCTGAGGGGCTAACATTAGTCCCTCAGTGAATGCAAGTTTTTAAGCAATTCCTGCCCTTTCCTTTGTACTCTTATGGTGTGATTTTGACAGCAAAATGGTGTCACAGCAAGAGCAGCAGCAATTCTCCATGAGCCAAAGCTGTAAAGATGGACCATCCTGGTTCAACCAATTTCTGCCAAAGGCTGATCTTCCAGAAGGAGGGAGAGCTCTTTCCTCCGAGCAGGGCAGAGATCTCTGCTCTGGACCTTCCATTTCTCTGTCAGGAGCAGCTTCCCACGAGTTACTCTGTTCCTGGGCAGTCTGGTGTGTGCTGTCCCCTCCCAGTGCCCCCATTACCCTGACACACCTGTCCAAGCCCCACCTGTCCCCACCCTGCCCAGAGCCAGTGCTGAGCAGTGGGGTGGCCACATCCCAGCCCCTCTGTGCCCAGCCAGGAGTCCCCCAGCCCCACAGCTCCGGCCCCAGCCTGGTTGGGAAGGAGCACAGAGCCTGCCAAAGTGACATCCTGTCACAGTGCTGGCTGCCAAAACATTTCAGTCAGGCTCTGGTATGTGCTGTAACACTGGCATGTATAATTACAACTTAGAGAAGAAAAACAGCTTTTCAGCTGGTGTGTTACAGAAAGGAAAATAGTATTTTCCTCCCAAGCACTAAGCCTGGGGAGGACTTTCTGCTCCCTCTGCCGCTGGCTTTTATATTTGGGAAAGAAGAGGAAGGAGAAACTCTGCTGATGGTTCTGCACTCTGTGGTGCTCACAAGCCTTTACCCACACGGGCTCTGGCCCTTCCACAGCTGCTTCCACTGCCTCTCACTCCCAATTTGCTTCTTGCAATTTCAAACTAAGATGAACTTGGTTCCTGGATGCAATTGGTGGTGGTGGTACAGTTCCTGCCCCTTTTCATCTGTCCTTTGGTGTTTGTTTACATCTTGCAAGAGCCCCTACTCTTTACATTCATCCTTCTGCAAAACTTTCTAATTCAAGTCCACCCGGAGTGGGGGCAAAGAGAGAAATGCAATTTAGGCTGGAAAATGTCCTTTTCATCATGTCTTTTTTCTCTTGACTTTCCCATTTTTGCAATAAATCATCGGCAGCTTTTTCCTTCCAGTCTTCCTCACTTATATTCTTATAAGATGAAGATAACTCCCATAAACATACACATCACACCGAGAATATTTAAATTCTGAAAACATCTTGTGGTATGCTGAATCCATCATTTGGGCTGAAGGACATAATTTCTTATTGTGACACATGGAATTTCTTCTTGTTAAGTCACCTGTGCAATGTGAGATGCACATCCAGCTTTATCAGAACACATTTCCTCAGTTATGGGGGATAGAGTTCTGGAACTGAGCATGCAAAGTGGCCACTAAGAGATACTGAAATCTTGCGAGGGGATTATCAGAGATACCAAACAGTAACATTGTTCTGCAGCTCACAGAATTTCCCTCAGAGGCATCTCACACTTTATCACAGAAAACGCTCACTAAATGATGATTACTTTCACTTCGATTCTGCTAGGGAATCTAACTGAGGGGAAAAAAAAAAAAAAAAGACTGGAAACCTTCCAGTGGGTTTTCTGATGGAAAAACACTCCACATGTAAAAATCAAAACATTTGGTGGGAATGTGTTGATCTCGATGTATTTTTGATGGGTTTCTGCTGTAAGTGTGCCCAGCTCCTCTGTGATGTGCTGCCAGCCTGGCTGTCTGCTGTGCAAGCCCAGCAGCTGTCTACCTGGTGGCCTTCCAGAGCCTGCAGGGCGTGCGGGGAGCCAGCAGCACCGGGGAACCTCACCCACAGGGGGACAAACACATTGTTCCTCCTCCATCCTGCCGGGCACAGCACATGGACCTGTCCTGCTCTGCTCCAGCAATGCCTGGAGCTGTGCTGAGAGCCTGCACAGCAGAGACTGCACCAAAAACCGGGGTTCGTGCTCATGGTACAGGAGATCACATCACTAATTACCATTAGCAGCTCACAGTAATTAACTGAGTACTCCAGCCTGCATATATACATGCAAATGCTGCTCAAAACACCAATATGCACACCCTCATACATGTGTGCACGTAAGCTCAAGGAGCACATTTCATCCTCTCTTACATAAGATGAGGTATTTGTAGCACAGCATTCTGAAATCTAAGCAAAGAAGCTCCAGAAGTTGGCATTATTTCCCCTTAATCAGTATGAAATCATTATAGCTTTGCTATGAAAATGAAACAACCCTAGTCATACAAGATACATTGTGACACAGAAAAATTAGAAAACACTGTGAGCTCTGCACAGCAAGATTTGTAAGCCTGCCAGCAGAATCACAAACTCGCACAGCTCTAATTTGTCTAGGAAAAAGGGGTGTTTAATTGCTGTGCATAATAAACACACAAACGTCAGAAAGCAGCCACAGATAACATGCACGAGTAGATTCCAGCTGTACTGCTAAGGAAACATAAAAGTGATTTATTTTATATCTTGATCTTAAGTCCAATAAATCACATTAAAATGAAATGGTCACATTTCCCTAAGTGCTCAGCACTCAGCAGCTCTGGCTGCTCTGGTCACTGAGCTCTTTTGGGAGCACACAGATTTCATTTGGGTGTCTGCAGGGTACAGAGCCATGCAGCACTACCTGAGCTTCCACAGGCTGTTTGCTTGTTCAATCAGCCCTCACCAAGCCAGGCACCTGAACTCACTTACTGAAAACTAACTCTGGTCGATCTTATCTCTGCTCCATGTGCAAATCCCCTAAGCATCAGCTGATTGCTTCCAAAAGCCTGCCCGGGTTGTGTGGCCTAATGAGAGCCTCCAGGGACCAACCAACCCTTGGATAAATATCCAGCCAGAACTTCATCTCTGCTCTACCCCTGACAGCCAACACAGAGCACCAGATACCCACTGTGCACATGAATTGCTGTGTTATTAAATCAGCTTTATATCCCAGAGTTATTTTCTTCTTTCCCTGCAGAGGCTGATGGGGAAATACAAGGGAACTGCTCTGCTGGAAAGGAGATTCCTTTGAGGGGCTGGGAGAGGCTGACACCAGCCTGCAACTGGCCTAACATCAAACTCTTCATACTCACTTCTGGTCAGGCTCATCTTTTATTGATAGCCAGAGAGGATATGCACATGCAAACCATTCTTGCAGGCTGGGATGTGATCCAAGCCACAGTTTAACCTTTGCAAGTGTCCATCTTGGTGTCTGCTTCAGTTTACCGTGGATTAGAGCTCCAGTCTGTGCTTTGCAGCGTTTAAATTGTTTTTCTGTTTGCAATCGTTAAACCTTACTTTACTGATAATGAAGTTGTCTGAGATTTTATTGAATCTGGAATTCAGAAATTACAAGCCTCTCCAAAGTGCTGATATTTTTTCCTCCAAGACAACTTTTAATTGAATAATCACTTCCTCATTACCTTTCTTTTTCTGCCCGACTGGCTTCAAGAATGAAAATAAGAACTATTCCTTTCCATACTGAGATGACAAACCACTGTTAGAGATCTTTTGTTCAAGGTTTTAGACACCTTGGGGTTTATCACTTTTCACAGAGGTCCTGCTTTGTACTTGGCATTCTTATTACCTGCAACTACGCTTTCTATGCTGTAAAGCATTCCTTACATTCTAGTCGACACAAAAATTCCATCTCCAATTCCCCCAAAAAGTAATAGGGCGACCAATAAAGTTGAGTATCTTGTGATTTTTTGTTTTCCTATTTATTCACAGTACAGGATTTATGTGAGGATTAGACTACTGTTTACTTGATTCAGGAAGAAAGCAGGGTCTCCTGAAAGAAAAATACTTGAAATCAGCTATGTGCTGAAATCAATAGCAGACATGAGAACTTGACTTGCTTTTTTGTGGTCAAGTGCACAAGGCCCAGCCTCATCCTCACTGCCATTTGTCTAAATACAAATAATACATCTAAGATCTCTCAACTCCTTCAGAATTTACATCAATCTAACCAAGAATGACACCAGAAAATCATGGTACTTTAGTTGCTTCTTCCCTTTAAAGTTGTGGGGTCCACAGTTTGAATAAAAACCGTGCACAACAGTGAGGCCATTTCTCTCCATGATCGCAGCCATGAAAAAAGCTTTACCTGAACATGAAAAAGATATTGCCATTGTAAATACAGATAATAAATAAATTTATCCTTTGTTCTAGTGGAAGGTGCACAGTTGGAGAAAGGAGAGGCTTGGGACTCTGTTATTTAGTGCAGGGGACTGCTGAGCCATCTGTCCATGAACAGAGAGCATCCTCCACCATTTGTGCTGGAATAATCTCCCTGCGACATCTTGCTAGATCAAGGTTGGTAATGGAAAACCGACTGGAAGAACTGAATATAAAAGTCAGGTTGAAGAAAGTTATTGAGAGAAAATCTTAACAGAGAAGACACTGACATGAGAGAATATTATGATGCTAAGAATGTAGAGACAGATACAAATGGTGCCTCCTTAATCTCTTGCATACTCAGAGAGTGAGAACATATTTATATTATTTATATGAGGCAGAACAGCTGGAAATTTGTCTTTGACCACAGAAAAAGTACTTTATCTCATAATTGGTTAGCCGATGGGCAAAATATTAAAAATAAACCTCAAATGAAAATATCTTTCAAATTTTTGAAAAGTTATCTAAGTGTACATAATAAGACCTGATAAGAAAAGCTGAGTAAAGCATTTGCCAGAATCACTCATTAAAAAGCTGTCATTAGCTGTTGATATCACAAAGCAGAATAAGAGAAGGCAGCAATGTTAAACTACTTCTAAGCATATTTTAAAAACATGAAACAAAAAAACCCTCCATAACAAAATGTAACTCTATTGCTAAAACAGGTGTTAAGTTGCCACAAGTAATATAACAAATGTAGAAAATACATATTTTTTTATGGAGCCAGATTTCTTTGAAACTTGGAACTTAGATTTTCTCTGAGAATTGCCAAGCAGTTAAAGCATTAGGGTGAGAGGATTCAGGCACTGGAAGTGTGAAGTCTGTGTTTAAGCTTATAACCTGTGATTCAACCTTCTATCTTCCTGGCACTATTTCTATGGTAAATGGATCATTGTTATGGGATTTACATAACTGATCTGTGTATGAGCAGCAAGCTGAAATAAAATGTTGCACTGCCTTTGTCAGAAATGGCAGAGCACACACTTCCCTTTGCAAATCAGGGAGCAAACAACAGATTTAAAGCTGCATCTCAGAGTCCCAATGAATCACGGCAGGTTGTGCGGTCAAACACATAAAGGGCTGGAAGTCTTCTAATGACTTTACAAGTCATCTTAAAGCCATTCAATTTAGATAACCTTTTCAGAATAATGGCTTCTAAAGCTGCAATTCAGCACAAATCTGGCAATTTTACTGTACTGCACATCCACATCTTTGAGAAATGATCAAGGGAAGATTAAACCACTCCACAATAGGATAAACTATTGCTTCAACTTGCAGTTTGAAGTGAAGCATTATCAAGATCATCTTGAAGAACCCCACTTTACTATTTAGATTCTCTAGTACCCAGAATGCTTCTTTAGGTTTATCAGATTTACAATAAGAGGGAGAAGGGAGATTTAGTAAGTCAATAGTGCTTGCTAAACTACATTTCTCAGGCTGAGTTACAAGCACATTATGCTTTATAAATTAAACTGGACTGTCAAGATAAATGCATAGGCAATACGGTGCTATTTGTAAGTAAATGCCTCTTTATGTTTAAACAGGTTCTTATAGACCAAGAGGCTGAATCTCTTTTTCCTAACAACATTATAAATCTAAAAGCCAAAGGAATAAAATGAAAAGGAAGTGGGCCCTAGATCTTTGTGAAGGATTGATGACTCAGGTAGTACTAAGTCTACCAGAAATTATTCTTTTTCTTGCCTTTAGTTGGCTTTTGTCTAATCATCACGGGGAGCAGGGGGAAGGAAGACAGAGAGAAGGGGAATAAAGAAAAAGCAATTTTAGCTTTTTACTCCTTCTTTTAGGAAAAATTGCCTTACTTACCTGCATATCATGAGATACAGATAGCACTAAGTCAGCAAATTACTTGTTCTGCTGGATATGCTGTACTTACCATGATTCACTCTGCCACTTACAGTGAAATGACACCTATTGTAGCAGCAGAACGACTACACTCTGAGGCTGCAGAAACATTCAGCAATTATCACCAGCGAGAAGGGTGCATCTGTTGGTAAACTGCACAAGAGCAGCCTCCCAGCCCAGCCCCAAAAGCCTGCCATCCATCTCTGCCCCTCAGGTGGAATGTTCCTGCATGGAGACCTGGCAGGGAATGAATCAGAGCCCAGGAACAAGGAGCAGGATGAGGCACCTCAGACCCTGCAGGACTGGGCCAGTTCTCTGCAGCCTGCTCCTGGTGCCTGCATGGTGGGGCAGCATCTTCCCATTTCTGCATTAACCCACCCAATTAATGCCTGGAACAGTAATTTCTGCCATCCATCTGAAGGTGCTGTAGCAATTCAAACAGGCAAGCAGTAATAAGCATCTTTGCAGCAATAAAGCACATAAAAGGCACTGTTATCCAGCACAAAGGAAAGCCAGAGTTGGACTGGGTTTCACATTCTCTTTCTGAAGATGATGGGCTCTGCTGTTCAGGTTGGTGACTCCTCTGGCATCCAAGAACAAACCTACAGATCTTGTTGCCAAGGTACAGAAATATTAAATGTCAGCAGCAGGGCTGGGGGCTCTGTGAGGGGATCCTGGAGCAGCTCTGTGCCCATCCTGATCACCCCTGAACCTCAGCTAGGCTCAGGGAGAACGTGCTCCAGAAAAGACAGGACCTGCCTGGGCCCACCAGCTTTTCCATGTTCTTCTCTCCCCCAGCCTGCTGAGGAGGGGAGCAGAGAGCAAGGCTGTGTGGGCAGCTGGCAGAGAGCTCCAGTCAGCCCACCTCATCACTGAGAAACTGCAACTGAGCTGGAACATTTGGTACTGAGCTTGGTATCTGTAACTGTCAGTATTTAGCAGGGAAAGTGGCCAGAGATGGGCCTAAACCCACCACGTTTGCAGGATTTAGGCTGTGTCTCTTTCCCCCCACCACAACAAATTCTGACCTATACAATCCAAAACATTGTCCCTTCTCTAAATGAATGTTTTATCCCAACATTAGCTGAATTGCAGAGTTTATAGAGGTCTGACTGTCCAATTCTAACAGCAAAGATGTGATGCAAATGTTCAGATTTGTGTAAGAACAGAATAGCCATAGGCAGATGTTCTGCAATACAGTTTATGCCTATGAGAAGACAAAGTTTTCATTCTAAAGTTCTCTCTTTTCCTTCATCCATTAAATATTTGATTTCCTGGTAAGAAAGAAAAGACTCATTCCTTACACAGGTGGCATTAATGGGATGTTTTTGTAATTGCATGGACTGTTTGGGCATCCCAAGAAGACTAAGTTCCCATGCAGTGCCTGTAAGAATAGATTTATTTTATAATTTTGAACGATTCATCAGGAAATTCAGCTTATTTCCTACTGTTTTTGTTTCACTTTATGTACTTTCTGTGGAAACCAATGAATAGAAATAATTTCTGCATCCCCACTAGTATCTAATTGTATTTAGATTTCAGTCTGCTTTAATCAAGGCATTTTCACCCAGTACAGAACACCCTCAGAAGCAGTTCCAGCTCAAAAGAGAGAAGGTGAGTGGTCCCTTCATAACAATCTGTAAAGGTGCCACTTATTATCTACTGCTCTTTGATAAGAAAGCCAAGATTTCCCACTCAGCTGATTAAAAATGAGTGGCTGCATAAGATTATTACAGTCTCATCTATTACTCAAACAAAATGGTTTCCTACTTCATCATAGGGGCTAAAACAAAAATGAAAAAGAAAAAGGGTCCTTTTGTTGTTGAGACTTGGTGAATTGTCAGCTTTTCCATATTTAGTTCATCATTAAGTCACACAAGGAGGTGTCTCTGTTGTCATGTGTTTCCACCACCAAGCGGAAACTTTTTGTGCTGTCTGCAGTTGGTGCTACAATTTGGTAAAGATAAAAGATGAGCTAAGATCACTGCATTGCTGCAAGATAGCTGTGGGCAGCCTGTCCTGTCCTGCATTGCTTTCAGAAGCCCCCAAAAATTAAAAACAATAAAAAGCACCACTAGCCTTTTCTAAAGACACCATATTATCATTCTCTCATGATCAAGTTCTCCCTCAGATGTCACTGGAAAGTTGCAGAGTGCACAACCCAAGACAAAAATGGCAAAGCCATGAGGGTTCAGCCACTGCCCAGCAATGAGACCTCTCAGTGTCCTCCTCCATGCCCTGGATGCCACCTGGATCCTCTGGCACTGTCTGGGCCATATTTCTGGGCTGAAAATGAAGATGCAATTTTTTTTTTTCTTCCCTGAGAAACTCTTTCCATTTCCAGACTACAAAGGCAGAAAGGTACATTTCCTGTGCTTTCCTCTTTGCTCCAGGATGATGCAATGTACCTTTCAGCTCTGCTGCCCTGTCTCCCAGCAGCAGCCCTTGTCTGGTTTTGTGCCATGCTGTACCCCAGTGCAACAGCCAAGGGAGGAGGTGCCAGGACCACCCTTGGAGTGTGAGATCACCCTCACAGCTGCTTATCTGCAGCCTCTACAAAGGTCATGCTGGGACATGCTCCATTTCCCTCAGACTCAGCTCTACCTCACACCTGAAGTAAAGATACACTCTTGGAATGTGTGGATGGCCACACAAAAGTAACTCACGGGCATCAGTTTGTCTGAGGTTCTCTATTTCTTAACAGTGCCCAAGATTCCCCATCTTTATCGTGCTTATAACTTTCACAAGGTTTGGAAAGTGAAAATTGATGATGTGACAGCATTACTGTTCATGCTGTATGCAGTTTCTAGCAATTTGAAAACTGTAGTCTTGAGCCACAATTTCTGTAAGACTCAGAAATCAGCAGAACAATTGGTTTCCATCTTCTGTCACATAAAGACATGAGAAGAGCTGGAGAGAAAGAAGGAGTGGCCTTACTGCATCCAGCTCAAGTTCTGCAGGCAGAGAGGTAGGACTTGAGTGAAAACAAATATTTTGTAGTCACATCAAATGTAAAAATATCCCAGCGCTCTGCACAGAGCCTGAAATATTTCTGTATTGCTCTTTATATATTAATGGAGATGTTGCATAACAAAAATCTCTCTTTAAATTCCACAGTCAAAAAGTGATGCTTTTCAAGAGAACAAAACTTCACTTGGACCTGGACATTACATGGCAAGGCAGACATTTAAATTCCTGATCCTTACTACAGAATCACCTAACTCTAGTGCTGAGAGGGCAGCTTGGCTTTCTGTTAGACTCTAGCCCATCTCAAAGGAAAAAAAAAAGTGGAATTCCTGATTAAGTTGAAGATGCTAAACAATTTTTAACTGTCTGGCTAATAGAAGCAGAAATGGAATCTGTAAAGGAATAGCTGTAGAACTTCAGTTTGCATCTAGCAGGAGAGCACTTCCATACCCTGATCTAAGGTCTCTTTCTGCAGTGCCCAAGGCATCTTTGCAAGGGGTAGAAGAATGACATTCCAAAACAAAGGGTTGTGATTTTCCTTTTTCTTATAAAAGTTAGTATTTATTACCAGGCTTTTGCTGACAGAATGCTCTTTCTTTAGCTGTCTTCTTGCTTAAAAGTAAAACAACAATAGGTTGATATCTTGAGGCCATATAAATAAATCCATTCATTATCTGGTACCAATTTCCAAAGCTTCCACTCGCTCACAGCAAGAATGCTGGGATGCACCTGGAAAGGCTCAATCTAAGGCAGGTGTGACTGCAGGACCACTGAGAACTCCAGACTGCAGAGGTTCTTTACAACGTGGGCAGCTGAGCATCCTTTATAGAAGCACTTACAAGCACAGCCTGAACTGTCCTCAGGACATCTCAAAAAATGACAGAAAACCATGGGGTTTTCCTTCCAGCCCCCTGTCTGAAAATTCCTCTTTAGATAAGGAATGGGGACCATTTTCTCTCCATATTTTCTAGAGCAGTTTAAAAACCTAGGATTTTAAAATTCTTTATATTTTAAGTCTCAAATACTAAGTCAAAAACATTTTTAGTGTCTCCTGTTACAGCCTGAGATGTGTTCTTCTAATACACAATTTCTTTTTTGTCCTGGCTGCTGTATTGACAGCTATTCAAATAGTGCCAAAACTTCTCAAGTTTCAAAGTGTTGGTTTTGTAACCAGGTGCAGAACTTGTCCCGAAGTAACATTTAAACACTGAGGCTACAAAACGATTTTTTTTTTGTTTATTGTACATAGATTTAAAGAGCACAGCCATCCTTTTCTTCTGTGGAGTGCTGAACCGCTCTGAGTTGCAATGAACCTTTAGCTGCTGTTGTGTTGCAAAGATCCATCCGAGTGTAACATCACTCCATTTGCATGGAAGTGATCCCAAACTTCAAACTCTTTTCTTGTCATCTGCTTCGTTAAACTGACACCGAGAGGAACTGTTTACAGCTTAGAAACATTTCACAAGTAAAAGCTGCTGAACGAACCATCCTTTTCTACTGTGTAAGTGAAAAGATCTCTTTTTAAAAAGAGCAAAGTTCTGAAGAATTAGCCAAATTATTTAATCTCATGTAGTCACTGACATGACCCTTTACTGAAATGAATCATTTAACCTCGAGCAATGCTGATATTGGGGAGCTATCGTTAACTGAAGAGAAATTGCACTCAGTATCTGGGCTCCAGCTCTACTGATAAGAGGAAGAAGAAAGCATTCAGGCATTGCAACAGAAGAAGGGAATGCTTTAAAATCTGCTGTTGGTACCGTGCAGGCTGTGCTTGTCCCCTTCTGGTGACACTCCCCAGGCAGCAGCAGCAGCAGCTCGGGTCCAAAGCTCTGCTATCAAATGGGCAGCACGGCCACATTTGGGCTCCCACCACCCCAAACCCCACCCCTGCACTTCCAGAGTTCACCTGAAGTCCCAGGTTTACAAGTGGGAGGAAATCACACTGCACTGCATTTATCTTGCATGGTATTTCAGCTTTATTTTACCTCATCTGTTTAATTTCCATCTGAATAACAGTTTCACAACTCAATCACAACCCAGATTAATTTAATTAAAAAGTGAAAGCGTCATGCTGTGTATCAAAAGCACATTGCCACCAAGATACTTATCTTCCATGCCAACTATTTAAAACAAAGTCTATCATCCCTGGAAATTAAAATACAAAATTAAAAAAAAAAAAAATCACTTATCCTCATTTGCTCAGATACCACAGGAACAAGTGATGCAACACAATGATCTCTTAATTTTTCAACCAAAATATCAGAGGTCTTTTTAAGGCCTGCTTGGTAAAACTGCAAGAATATCATTGATAGGAAAGAAACTCAGGAGAAATCTGTTCAACTGATGTCTCAGAGTTCATTTCTGTTTTCTTATGCGCCTTTAGGCAGAATGGAATCAGCAGGGAACACACATCACCTTAATTAGGTCTGTTCCTAAATCTACAAAGGTGACTGGCATGTTTTTCAAAAGCAGCAGCTTTAAATACATAAAATAGTGTATAGGTGGAAAAAAAAATGAAAGGGGAAAATAAAACAAGTCTGTGAGGAATTTTGACAGATGTATGCATCTCTCAAATGATTATGGAGACTTTAAATGATGGTTTGAACTAGAGTTCACTCAAACCATTACCTGGCCTGCACACAGAAATGTTTGACCACATAACTGATCAGAGAACTGAATGCAAAAGGAGGTCACAGTATTTATTCTGACTTGCACAGGAGAATATTCATGATGATTTTATGACTTCATTGACAGATCTGTAATTACCTTCCAAAAGGTGTCATGAAAGTAATGAATCAAAGGGAAGAAACACTGCTGAAAGCATCTTAGAGAAAACATCTGAGACTCAGGTAACTGGGTCAGGCAAGGGATGTGGGTGGTGCTCCCCACAGTCTCACACACTCAGGGACTGATGCTGCCAAAATTCAGCTGATGAGCTTTTCTTCCTGAGCTGATGGAGGATCAGACTTCATTATGAGGGGAAATCAGATCTCTTTTTAGGGTTAAAGACAAACAAATGCCTTTGCCCAACTTAGTGGTAGCAATTGGAAGTCATTCCTTTGTGACTTGTCAATTAACAGTCTTTCGTGTAAATAACTCTCCAAATCAGAAAATAAAGAAGAAAATTAGGAAAGGAAATCCCTTTGCCTCAACATCAGGCTCTTTCTTCCTATAGGAGATATGATGTCCTCTCAGCTCCAGAAAAATCTGCTGACTTAGATTATAGGTGCTGTAGCACACTGCCCTATTTCCCCTGCCCTTAGCCCCCAAATCCTGGTAGAACAATTCAAATTAAAAAGCTCTCAGACTTCTATAAAGCGTTTTGGTCACAGGTAGCAGTGGAAAACAAACACCTCTGCACTTAATTAAAATGAAAATGCTTTGTTTGCAGCATTACCAGACAATCATTGCATTAAAAGCATTAAATTTGAAGATTTGATTATATACAGGTCTGTGTTCACAAAGAAAAATTTAAAAAATAGAGAAAAAACACTGCTCTTTTTTTGGCGCAGAACAAACAAAAATGGCTTTCTGTATGAACTGGTGAAAGTTGTTGCTTTTCAACACCCATTTTTTGCTGAAAACTTCACTCCAATCCTTCTCTCAGAGGTTTCCCACTAAGAGGTCCACTGCCATTCAATCTGCATGAAACTGTAAATGCATTACTAATCGAGACAAACTTCCAAGTGATGGATTACAAATTAATTTGTACTTTTCTATGATAATTTTATATTAATTAAATGCATCATATTAATTAAGTCAAAATTAAATTAGCTCTTAGAAGGAAAAAGTTAAAATTAATTACTTTGTGGCGTGTTTCATAAAATTCATCAAGGAACTCTGGACTGAACTTTACCCATATTACATCATATGATACTGTTAATAAAGATGAAGAAATATCTGGTAAGGAGTAGGAGGTTTTAATCATATAAGGCATGGTAAAGTTCTTGTCACAAAAAGAGTTAGCACTTAATTCCTGGTTGACAAAAACACAGTTATTTGCTCAATGAAATACCAGAAAGAAACTTGGTAGATTAGGTAGGCTTAGGTAAAGGGTCAAGGAGATTAAATCCAAAGCCTCACTGCTTCCTTAAAACACCACTCACCTACTAAATCTGGTTGTTTTCTGCTTGTTAGTACAAAACACAGAGAACTCCTCAGGTATTTGCATTCCCACAAAATTGAGAAATATCTGCTGTGGATAGTTCCATGGAAGCAAATGTTATAAGAGGAATAAAAATAATCAGGAAGAGGAAAAAACCCAACAATATGAGGCATGAGAGTAGCATATCAAGAGAACAAAGAGAAAATGAGTGATACTAATGATTGAAGTGCCTGGAGATTGCTGTTCACATGCAGAATTGCATTTCACCACTACTTTTTTCTGCTCCAGCACTGAACAGGGACCACACTGGTACCCACCACAACACCCACCCTGCACTTTCACTAATAATTGGTCAGCACCTACTGCCTTTGGTGATTGCTGCCTCTTGCCTGGTGTTGGTCTCACAACACTTTTAGCTCATTTAACCCAAATAAATTCTGTCATTCTCCCCCCCCCCCACCAAAGTGTCATAAATCAATAATCTTGTTTCAAGTTTGATTAATTCAGAAGTCTGAGAATTCTCGCCCCTCAAAATTTCCAAATGTCGTGGAGGTTTGAATCTCAAATTTTAAGTTTTTCATTGGGGTTGATATAATGAAATTCTCAGCAGACAACTTTAAATTTCTTCCAAACAGCAGAAAAGAAATTCAGAGATACACTTCCCTCTTTACAGTGGAGTATATTGGAAGAAAATCTGCTGAAGTGAATGGAGTTGCACTGGTGAACTTCAAAGGTGAACTTCGGAACAAACAACATGGTCCAGCCTGAATCAAGCATTTTCCAATGTGAGATTCATATGGTTTAGGACATAAACATTTTGGACAGTACTCAGAGTTATTATACAGCCTCATTTATTGCCTAATCTTTCATTACTTGAGTTCTACAGGTTATTAAAAAGAAAAAGACACAAAACCAAAAACAAAACACAGTGACTCTCACAGAACAGAAAAGCCCATCTGATTTCAAAAAGAGCTGAAATACATCAGGGCTTGCCAAAAATCACAATGAATGGTGTGATAGAAAAGGACAGGAGGGCACAGGATACGTGGAGCATCTTACTCACATTTCATCTCTACCTTCCTACACCAGTGATGAACAAACAGCATCACCTTCATGTCTGGACAGCAGTTACCAAGCTAAATTAATTAAATGCTAAATCCTGGATTCTCTTTGGCCAATGGCACAGGCAAACTGCTGACCCTCCTGGCACAGAGCACTTGGGGGCCAGGGATGAACACAGGAATTATTCATGGCCAGTGCTTCAGAGGCAGGAAAGGCAAAGCAGGCCCAGCTCCCTGTCACAGCTCAGCCCTGCCCAGCCCTGCTGCCTGCCTGGACAGTTTGTTTAAATGGAGATTAGTTATATTACAATTTCTATTCCTCTCCTAGTAGATGCATATGCATTTGCCCTGTGTGACCAGAGGAAGATGAGACCATCCTTTTGCAAACTAATCTGGTGCTGCATACACACTTCTGCAGAGGAAAATAAATCACTGAAGTGTGACTTCTGGGTAATATAGATGTGTTGTTCCCCTTAAAGAACAGAAGTACAAACACATCACATTCTGGGTGATCGAATGATACCCTTGAAAAAGAAAACTGCAGCAGAGGATATCCAACAGAACTAAGTATGCTGAATGTTAAGTGCTGTTCCATCTAAATACAGGTAAAAGAACAGTTGCTTGGCAGCAAAAATTTCATTTCAAAAAGGAAACTGAGATACATTCCACAATTGTTAATAATGTATTTTCTCACTTCTTATGACAAAGGGTTTTTCAGAAGCTCAGACATCCATTTTTCTGATGTATTTCCTGTCCATCACAGATACCTTTTCTATTTTGACAATGTAAAACTGATTACAAATGACGGACCTGTGACATCTATATATCTGTTATAAAGCAAAACAGGCTCTCATGTGTGCATTGCAAATATTGCTGTTCCTTACATACTAATACAGGCAGGGATACATGTGAAGTCAAAAATTTAAAAAAAAATTGTAATTCCTATGAACACAGTGAGCATTGCTGACAAATCACATGTTGCTCCAAGAGTACCAAAAGGCTTCAAATCAACACTCATAAAAATGCCTCCTTTGTCTCTTTAAAATATACCTTTAAATAATCTAGACACAGAGCCTGTAAATAAATTCAATCTTCTTCCAGTCAGACAAATGGCAAACTTGAATTACTTTGTTCTTCATCTCCCCACCCATTTACCTAATTTTAGTTTTTCTTTATATCTTACGAAAACTTATTTCTACTGAGCTTCCATCCAAACTGAAGATAAGCATTTTTTTTGGGCTGACTCTTGGCTTAAGCTGATGATAGGCTGAAAAGTACAATTAGAATGCAGTCAGGCCTGGAAATAATATATGGTGATGAGAGGATTAAAAAACTAAGCTCTCCCAGTTTGTCCAGAAGACAGCTAAAGGTTGGGCTGATCACCTTTGCAATTTTCTGTGGAAGATATTTATATTAACAGTTCTCAGTGTGGCACAGAGGAGCACAATTTTCATATTTCCTGGATCCTGCAAGGTGTGTAGCTCTTAAAATACACTGATGGGCTAAAATCCCAGCCTAAAATCAGCTGTAAGCATAAAAAGAAGCAACTTTGGAATTGTCAGCTGGAGGTCAAAGCAGTTTGATTAAGGAGTGTAATTATTATTTCCTCTTATCCTGCAAACAACAGAATTTACCAGAGCACTTTGTCATCAACACATGTACTACAAACAATAGGAAATGAATCTATCTATCCATCACTGATAAACAGATGTAGTGCAGATATATTTTGTCTTGCTTGTAATTACAATGCTCAGAACATCCTCCCCTTTTGCACAGGCCATTATTCCATTTGCCTCACTGAATTCTGTGCTTTGCTTGGAAATTAAATCAGGTCTTGAATTTGAAACCAGGACAATATTGAATCCCAAATCTATCAAAAAGTGCTGTCTCCTTAACTGAGCAAAAATTTCCATTTCCCCCTCAAACTATTAATATTAAGATACAATCACAAGAAAGAAAAAAAAAAAAGCTGAGTTTTAGAATATATCTCTTCGCTGAATAAGTGACAAAAAGTTAAAAGCAGTAATTTAGGAAACTTAAATGTGACAGTGTGTGATAGATGTGAGTTGGCAAGGCAAGAAAATGAGAAACATTAAAATCATATATTAGAATAGATCAAGCTCTACATACAAGTTTATGTCAGCAAATTTCTTTTGATATGTCAAGTCCCTATAGGGCTGGGATTCAAGTATACTTTGAAGATGTATTTTAAAAGGAATATGTTTATGTTTAGAAACTTAATAAGATCATGTGTGTATGGAAGGCAAAGAAAAATAAAATTGAATGTAATATTGTTAAGTTCACTGCAAGGTTTCCCACTGTGTGGCATTTCTAATGTTTTTCATGTTCTTCAGAACATTTCAGATTCTTGTACTGATATAGTCCTCTGCTTTCCCAGGTACCAAACAGAATGCTGTAAAAGGCCTTATGGGATTTTATCCCCAGCCATTGCCTATCAAAAATTATACCAAGTCAGTGAATTGCAGCTTGGTCAAAGGACATCAAGCAAATTGAATTCAGGCATGCACCAGCTCCCCCAGGATGCTGTCAAAGGCTTTGTCACTACTAGCAGGGGAACAAAAGCCATGTTCTAGTCAACACTGAGCCAGACATTTGCAGGCAGGCTGAATCCTTCTCCCTAGCTGCAATCCATAATATCACTGAACAGAAGGTCACTCAGTTATAAATAAATAGATTTGTACGTTGAATCCTTGCCACCACTCCATTTTAAATACCACAGTGTGGACTGGCAATTAGCTGTAATAGCAATGATTCTGCTTCTGAGCTGCTCTCATTAAAATCAGAACAAGGACTGTTTGCACATTTTCACACATCAGCATCCCTATGGGGGGTGCCTTCTTGGCACCAGTCATGCAGACCAAAGGAAAGGAGGGCTGGATCATGAGCAGAAACTTGCTAGTCCCAAGTCTGAAAAAGGAAAGGAGAGTGAAGTGCTGTCAGCCAGCCATGGGCAGCTGAGTTTCTCCAGCAGAAGATTTTCAGGGCAGAAGTACAATCCTGGTGTTCCAGCCAGAGAGAGGCCTCTACCAGCAGAAAGAGGCTCCAGAATTTGTGTCTGCTCTGTACAAATGCTATTTACAGCACCAGTGGTGCTACCAGTGCTACTGTAAAGTGCCCCTAAGATGCGTGATAAGATGCAGACAAACAGGGAGGCAAAACACAGGGAATGAGGTGATCATTCCCCTGACACAGCACAGGAGGTTGGCAGCTGGAGCCAGAGAGATAATTTTATTGACCACTGCTGAGCTGCTTGTGTTTTGGATCATCCTGGAGGGTACTTGGCATCCCAGGAAACAGTAAAACACTGGCAAAGCCCTCACCCAGCCCCAGTGTGGCACTGACAGATGCAAGGGGTGCAGGTGCTCCCAGATGGGGCTGTGCCTCCATGGCACACAGTGGCACCAGTAATGTTTCCACACCCCCCTCCAGCCTTCTGCATCCTGAGCTGTGAACATAACCAGGTGTGATCAGGTATTTGCATTCACAGCAGAATTATTGGATCCCCTCTCTTCTCTTTCCCTTTAAATGAAGGGCTCCATTCCCCTGTTGGCACTACACAAACAGAACTCCTGCTGGTGCACAAGAAGGTTTATTGTTTGCATGGACATGCAGAAAATCAGGGATGGTGGGAAATGCCTTTCCTCCTCCTGACTGTGAGTGGATCCACATAAAGCCATTCGAGAGACTGATGTCTGATAGCAACAGAGGAAGGCACAAATGCTTAAATGATTCTGAATCAAAGGTGAGCCAAAGGTAAATAGCATCTAGAATGACAGGGTGGACCATATACTCCCCCAGCAGCCACCCAGACCCAGCTGCATCTCCAAAATCATCAACACAAGTGCCTGTGAACTCTGCCAGGAAGCCAGATGCCATTTTCTGGGAAACTGTGTTCTATAGCTTGGCATCTGGTAATTGTGATGTCCAGCCAGAAACTGTGAGGGGAGGAAAATATATTTTCTTCAGTAAACATTACTTCAGTGAACAACAAGCAACTGATCACCCCCATTTAAAAATGCCATTCTAAAGAAAGAAACATAAAAAGGCAGGAGGAAAGAAAAAAACAAAACACCATCCAACCCACAGAGATTTTATTAATGCACAAAAAGAAATATTTCCTTGCACAAAGAATATGATAAACTCAAGCTTTCATTTATGAGCTCTCATAAATGATACATTTTTAGGAAGGTTTTTCTCAAGCATCTGTAGAATTTGTTCAGTTCTTTGTTTCCATCCAAATAATCTATTGGCAATAGGGGGGAAGGTTATGAGACAGTTCTGCTTACCACTTTCATGGACCATCACCTCCCCCTGCTAACCCCTCCCTAGCTTTGATCTAAAAATGTTGCAATCAGCAGACCACTAGGAAGCCTTCCAAACTCCACAGTTGGATAACAACCAACCCTCCCTCATCTGCTGCATGTTGAAATCTCACACAATTCAGGAGACCAGGATTTTTCTGTGGTGTGGCCAGAAATCAGACAATGCTATGCAAAAAGCCAAAGGGGGGATTCTCTTCTGCAAGAGTTTCACTGAAAAATTAGCCTTTTTCTGAATCTGGAAGCAGCCCTACAGTTATTGATAATCCTTTACTGCAAATGAAGTGTCCCTCAGCGTATTCCACCACCACAGGCTCACAACAAGACTTCATCCATCACAGATAAATGATAAAAATTAGATGATCATAAAATTTTCCTATGAACTCCATCAACGGTGAATCTCCAATTTGCTTATAACAACTTCCAACTGCAACCATAATACTCCAACTTAGGTTAAAAAATAAATCTTACTAAACCCTCTCTGGGAATACACTCCCTGCAAAGCAGTCAAAACCTTTAACAACTAACAGGTATTTTCGCATGTTTAATCAATAAATATTTCTGTGAATTTTAAGAGCAGAAGTGTAGCCCTGGCATCAGCAGCGTGCAACATCAAAAATCTGCTTTGTCTCAGGAGCAGACTGTCAACTGGGCTGTGAATCAGTGCCATAATTTTATTTCCAGTGCTGGTCTAGCTAGTAGAAAAGCAACCTAAGCCAGCTCTGCTCCTGGTGCATGTTGTTCTCAGGTCACCTTGGCTTAATAAAGCATCTGTGTGGAAGAGGAGCCCAAGGTCAGGCCTCCCCATCTGAGAGGAAGGACACAGGTTTCTACTCCAGCTCCTGAGCCCTGAAGAGCAAATGGCTGCACTGCCTCTCTTGCTCTCATGTACCACAAGGTTTCTCAATATCAGAATGTAAATCATTTTCCATCTTCTCTTTCATACATGACATTTTAAATCTTTGTACAAAGCCTGATAGAAAGTCTTGTTGATCTCTTCAGGCTTTGAATCAAGCAAGGATATTTCCAGTAATAAATATTTCTGTCTAAAATATCTTCAGTAAAAGCACCAGATCAGTAAGGCTAGCCCTTCATAAATTTATTAGAGTGGAATATGAACCAAGTTCTTAATTTGAAAATAAGTGAAAATTATTTTCTGGTCTTTCTGCATCTTCTGCATAGTTTGCTGCACTTGCATTCAGAAAAAAATCTCTACATCATTGCTGTGAACTATAAAAGATTTAGAAGACACAGCTATCCTTTAAGCTGGACTGCAGCTCGTGTCATTTCTTATACAACCAGAGCCAAACTGCATTTAAGGAACTATTAAAATTACTAAAACTTATCAAAATAAATATATCAGACTGCAAAAGAAATGTATTTCGACACACAGGGTTTCACAACTTGTTCAGAAACAGCAGCTAGCACCACACTGGAGCCTGTTATACACACACACACATACAGAGGTTACAGAACAGCAAATGCCACCAAACATTTCTGCCATCAGCAAACAGGTAAGTACAGGTCTTACAGTGTGAAGCCTAACACAGGACACCCAGCTTAACTCAAAGACCTCTTGTTGCTCAGTTATTGAGAAATAAAGTTGAATTGAAGCATTCATCTCACTCCAAGTGTGAAAGTTCTAGTTCTGTCATTTGTAATGAAGTCGCCTAACAAGGGATAAAAGATTATTGGCAGGAAAAGACAACTGCAGTGCATTAAAAGCAGATTAAGGTTGTAAGAAAAAGCAGTGGCAGGAAGAAAATTCACAGTTAAGGGGAAAAGGCTCCATATGTCTTCTAACACCAAGATACAACTGGGGGCACCGAGGAAGCCATTAAGGAGGGACCCCATTGTGTGCTGGAATTACGAGACATATGGCACGTTTTCCCTAAACTGTGGATTTTCTTGATTATCTACCATCAGCACACAATTGTAATGTTTTTCAAAAAGCAGCTTTTAAGGAGCAGAAGCAATAACCCCTACAGCCACACTAGAAGTAGTTTGCTTGTGCAAGGAGCATTGTATTGTCTGCCTGTATCCCTGAGACAAACCAAGCACGGGAAGATTTGATAATATCTGTACAATAGTGCAGTAGCAGAGTTCAAGCCACACTGCCAGGAAATTAAAGAGCAGTAGCAAATTTTTTTCTATTCCATGCTTCCCATCTAATTTAGGGACAACTTCTAATTTTTAAGGAGACTGTGGAGGTAAAAATCCCTCATGGTGAAAGTGTCATCACCCATCCGGTAGTGGCTGGTGATACACCCTAACTAGAGAGGGAACCAAAGCTTACAGTGACATTTGAATTGCCACCTAAAACCCTCATAACTCTCTAGGAAGTTCTGGAAACATCCACTGGCCTCAAATGCTGACATAATCATTGTAAACAAATTACAATTCTGTGCCCTGGAGAGGTAAATTTATTCAATAACCATCTAGTCTTTTAGACCATTGGATCTCCCAACTCAAGCCAAGCCAGCTTATCCAAGGAGCTCAGTTTTCACACTAAATGTGTGAGGGGATATCTCTCATGGAGAAAGCATGTGCCATGGTAAAACAGGTGCTCAGCCACCACTCAATGACTCCTCTGGATTCAGTGTTTCACAGGGACTGTGCCACATATCCCAGTGAGATCCCACAGCAAGGATACCTGGGATGGGGATGGCCCAGCCATGGCAAATGACCTGGTTAGTAACCCCAATTAAATCAGAATTCACAGCTCAATTCATGAATGTGTCCAAACCAAATGCTCATAAATACAACATACTTCATATTATCATTTTTTTTGGTATGAATCCCTTTTACAACATTTATTATTTTCTGCTCATTTGGGCAAAATCTATTTTCATCTATTCCACTAATATTGCATTAATAATCTTTTAGCACCATTTTAATTTTCAATCAAATTAACATAATGAACTACACTTGAAAACTATTCACAATTTCATTAAGATATTTATTTCAATTTGCTAATTGAATTCATAATAAGTCTACAAAAAATCTATTAAAAAACCCATTGTATTTCCTGGCATGTCTTCCTTACTGCAAATAATCTTACTGAAGCCAAAGGTTAACCCTAAGAAGGGCTGTGAGTCACTGTAAGGATCTGACCTGAGGATGAAAAACAATATTTCAGACTGTAAATCAGTCATAATCTGTGGCACAAGGGCCTTCAAATATTGCTGAAGCCTCCCACATGGCATGTCAGACCTCCCTGAGGCAATCACACCACCAGAATAACTTCCAGCCCCTCAACATAGAGGCTGAAATGCTGATTTAACTCTTTTTTTTTTTTTTTTTTTTTTTTTTTTNTTTTTTTTTTTTTTTTTTTGCTGTATGACTAATGCCAAGTTGGCTCCTAGGGAGGCACTGCTGATCCAAGCAGAATTATCATGTTTTAACTGAATTTGAGCTAAACTTCTTCCATGCCTTTGAAAAGCTGTCTCTGTGTGTGTGTTTCTCCTCTTCCAGGAGTGTGTGTGAAGTTGGGGCATGCTCTGAGTCCAGCACTGCCTGACCAGGTTCTTTCAAGCTGCTCCACACATGGAAGGTGTTCAGTATCAGCTGTACTCTCTCCAAGTTACACAGGACTTGGCTTGAAGCCAGTCCAAAACCCTCCCAAATCCTTGTTAAATGCTGAGGTTTTATACTCTGTGTTGGCCTGAACTCCTTATTCTCTCTCCCCATGCCGGTCTGGCCAGCCCAGGGAGGAGCAGTTGCACCTCCTGCTCTCACCCAGCTGTGCAGAGCTGAAGGAAAGGCACATTTTGGCAGCTCCTGTGTGACAGCTGTGGTCAGTCACACCTTGCTTTGCTCTCCAAGCTCCACGGGCACCTCCCCCATGCACATCCTCACCGAGCCTCCTCCCCTGGTTGGCTTTATTCCGTGAGTCACCTTCATCCCTGCAGGGTTTAGTCAGTCAGAGGCACTGAAACATTACTTTTAATGTCTTATTCAAATTTGCCAAATGTTAACTTAAGGTGACATGAGAAGCTGATAGGAAATTTTGGTCATCGTTTCTTTGGGAGCTCAAAAGTGGCCTGAAAATCCTTTCATAAAAAAACCTTTCTTTTCATGTAATCATCTATGCACAGCTTAATTTAGAAATGTCAAGTGCATTATGCTTTTTTCATGGTTTTGCTGAGGACACCTTGGAGAACCTAAATCTAGGAGACAAAAATTTCCTTATCTTTACCACGTTTTAAAATAGCATAAAATAGCCTGCAAAGTGACTCTGAACCATCAAATTTTCAAAAGCTTATTGGGGAAAAAAACAAAAAAAACCCCAAAAACCACAGGTTCTGATTTTTTAATCTTATTGGAAAAATCTCCCTCTCAAATGGAATCTCACGATTCAGTTTTTAGTTACTCATATCTCACATTTCTACCTGTACTTTAAATGTAACTGTTTTCAGGGATAAATACAATGAGACACTACACTTTATAAACAAAACAGAAATAAAAAAAACCTTTGCAAATAGACCTTGGATCTTCAATATTATGAGGGGACAAAAGAAACCAACACCTCCCCTTCTCTCTCCTTGGGAACACACATCTCATCTCTGTTCCTGAGATCAGCCTGAGTGAGAATTACTGCTCTGAAACCCCCGTAACTCTGTGGCAGTTCTGACTTGGATTCACACATTTGTGAAGTCATCAGACTCCTGCAAGCTCTGCATGCCATTAGCTGGATTTAAAGCAGCTCAAACTCCACACCCACAGAACCCTCCTGAGTCTGAGCTTGTATAGAATGATATAGGTACCAAATCACATCACAAATCCTCTGGTGGTGGCTGTGTTACACCACTGAAGGAAACCTTATGGGAAAGGAAGACTAAAAGAAAGATTTTGTTTGTCTGTCCTACAAACTGTTATGAAAAGGATAAAATTAACTTTTTAAGATTGATGATAATTGCCCAGAAGAAGATATCTTCAGCAACACTGACCAAGAGGGGAAATTAAGGAAACCACAAGTCTGTGTTTATGGAAATTTCTTCTCTAAATGTAATCTCTTAATGAAGCATTAATTTCTCATATAAATGACATTCTCATGGCAATCTTTCACTGGGGATTTGAACTCAACCAAAATGGCTGGTCACTTTTTATTGCTTCTTTCTTTCTCTTATTTGAAGGCTCACTTTCTCCACCCCAGCAATAAGACTCCCAAGGCCTTGTTCTCCCTCCCTTAGCTTCAACAGTGCTGGCGTAAAAAAAAAATTAATTTCTTAATAAATCTGGAAGCCCATAGCTTAGGTAATACAATAATGACAATTGATGACATCATAATCAAAGTGACAACAAAATATTAAAAGCCAATTTCTATAAACCACCATTTTCTCAGTTTCTTTAAATACCTGATAATATAGAAAGTCGGGGGTTTGTTGAGGGTTTTTTTAATATGAAAAGCATTGAAGTGTTCAAAAATTTGCAGAACAGAGTGAAATAATTTGATATTCATCTCTTTGCTCTCAGTACCCATCTCACAAGGTCATGATATAAACCAGCAACTCCAATCCAATGAGATACAGAAATTTGTCTCCTGAGCCCAATCAAGGATCTGAAAAGTAACTTCAAAGATCTTGAGCTGAAGACCCTTACTTACTTTATTAAGAGGAAGAGAAAAAAATTCCAAACTTTTCAGTTTGAATGGTAATAGGGGGAAAAGAAAGCAGAGGTTAAATGAACTAGTGCAATACTCTTTTTTTATGACAAGTTTAAGTCCAGTCATCACAGTTTGAACCACCAAAAATATCCCCAAAACACTCCAAAAATACATTTTAACTGTTTCTAAGTCACTAATCAATAAGTGATTGAACCTGTGAGGGTATATCTGGCAAAAAAGAAAAAAAAACCTGTTAAAAAGCCTGGTACTGTTTGAGTAGCAACAACAGGTAAAAAGAGATACAGTAATGTTTTATCTCCCAATGACACAAAGAGCCTCAGATATCTCTTTTTTTACCCCTTTTCTAAGCACCAAGAGAAGAACAGAGAAACTGTTGAATGACACATCTCAAGACACAGATGTACAGAATGTGCAAGTTCACCTCAACGATAACAGCTGTTTTCAAGGTGAAGCTACTGAAGGATAACAAACCTAAAAATAAGTTAGAAACTGCAGGGAGAGCTGCCACAAAATTTACTGTAAGGTTTCTCTGTAGCACCACATCTACTAATGGTAGTTTTCTTTGCATATTTATTTAAGGACACTGCACTATAGAAATAAAGCAACAACTATACCCATGAGAAAAAGCAGCAACTTACCAGTTTTCTTTTAGGTCATGAAATGTCTGGACTGGAGGAGGTGAGTACAGCTATTTACACTTCCATTAAACTGAATAAATCAGAAGAGGAAATCTTGCCTGCTATTGAATTTCCCCAAGTCTTCAGTGCTCTTTCTCCTGACCTTTCCTTAAGCCCACCTGACTTCTTAAACAACCTTGTGCTGAAATTAATATCTACTAACCAATCTCTGAAAAATTGTAAAAAGATAAAAGCAGGCATTTCTCTGAAAAGCTGGGGCAAGAGTTCAGAGGGAGCAGGAGAGAAATAAGCTCCTGCTCAGACAAGGTGCTCTTGATTATCATCAGACAATGGCAGCAGCCTCTTCTGATAAGCCACACCTGAATGCAGCCTTATCTCTTTGCAAGTATAATCTCTTCCAAAACCTTTTACCCACAGACAGAAAACTGGCAAGTGTCTCTCAGTGTTGGATATCAGGAGAAACAGATGCCCACACACACAGAGATCCACAAGTTAACCTTAAGTTTTGATACTTGGGTATCTCTTCCACTAGGATTTTCCAAAGCACAACAAAGTCACAACATTTTGCTCTTGAATTAATTATGGCAGGGCAGAATTGGAGTGGTAAACTAAGAGAAAAAGGGACAGAGGGAGAACTGGGCTAGTCAAAATAGTGCAAAAATTTCACGTTTGGAATGAACACATTCCACTCATTGTTTGATGTTATCCCAGTCTTGGAAAGAAAATTTTCAAAATTTTTCACCAGTAATATTTTATGGATCAGAGTATGTATTTCCATGATCACATCTCATGATTTCATCCAGCAATAAAACAGTCCTCTGTTTCCTTCTTAAAATCTGAATTAAATTTCTCCCATTGAAAACTGCAAACTCACCTTTTTAGCCAATACTCAATAATTATAGGCAATCTGATCTCGGAATGCCAGGCTCCCTGGGACTGAACATCTGATAGCTGAAGTGAAAGGACATTTCAATATTCAGAAAGAGTTTGCTTATTTAGAATCCTAGAATTAGAACAATTAATGATTTCGCTTGTCCAATTACATTAGTCAAAAAATATTAAGAATGCATCTGGAATTTTGAAACTTCTTGTGCTCTCATTCCTCATTTCCTCCCCTGGTCTCCTGAATTCTCTGACAGATGTTGCCATTTCCGTGACTTCAGTCTGGGGTAGCAAAGACAAACTAAATCTGTGACAGACAAGGTGAGAGCAGGAACCATTTCACACACTTGCTTTTCACTCTGCTGCCAAGTGTCTGGCACAGCCCAAAGGCTCCAAGACACCCAGAGTATTTCTCAGCAAAAGCATCTGTCTCAGCTAAGACACCTTTCTAGAGGGATGACAAAACAGGCTTTGGCATTTATAAATCAAACACATGTATTAATGCATCAAGTTCGAGAGAAAAAAGCCACCAAGCTGGGCTGGCCACACTGGGAACACAACATTCAGGAGCACTTTTATTAACAGAGGAAAAAAAAGTGTATCATGAGTAGCCTCTGTGTGTGGCTATTGACTAGTTGACAAAACAGGCTAAAAATCAATAGCATTTTCTATGGGAAGTTAGATAACTTCTCAATAGTATAAAACAAGAGTCTGCTGAGGAATAGATGTCATCTCTGTTGATGGCTTAACTGCAAATTTTTCATTTATTTATTTCTGCTGCTTGAAGAGCTCACTAAGTTCAGCTCTGGTACCAGCACACTCCAGGGAATAAAAGAAAATAGTATTCCTGTATAAAAAGAATAGGGAAGCTTCAAGCCATGGGCAATGCTGAACACTCAATACTTCCCTTGCTGTAAATATCAGAAAAATTACCCAAAACCTTTGAGAAACATTTACTGGTACAAAATTGATCTGATGACATAAAGGGAAGGGGCTCCCAGAGTGAAATCTGAGCACATCCAGTTTCCCAAAGGATTGAAATCCTGTTATGCTTCGCCTCTTGTTATGGGCAAAATGGAAAGCCTCTTATAAGCTACTAACAAAATAGTAGTTGTCATCCCATTTCTGTACACAGCCTGCTCCTGACAATGACAAATTCCAACAGATAGCTAAGAAGGGAAAGAAAAAAAACAACCCAACCTAGTTTAGCCAGCAAGAATTAAAATGTTTAAACCAAGATTTAGAAAAGGTAGGTACAGCCTGGAAAACAGCCTCTGCTGTAAGGGAGGGCTGGGTGGTCTTTCAGCTGCAAATAGACCACAAATATTCGTCAGGTGCATTTTTGCCTTCCAAACAGCCAAGTGGAAAATTGCCCTGTGCATTCATGTACTCACATGCAGCTCATATTACTAAAAATAGAGTACAGATTTTTTTCCAACATGAAATGGGCATTTGGAGGAGGGGTTAATTTAAAAGTTATAATAAACACGCAGCATCTCTTTGTCAATACCCGTTATCCTACTTTTGCTATCTAACAAATAATTAGTTATAATCATTTTTAAGGGAAGAGTGGATCATTTTCCTTTCTTATTAGCACACACTTTACCCTTTATCATAGTTTAATTTTAATACAACAGCAAATTTAGAAGTATTTTATTTTTACTGCAGCAAAAGTAATTAAATCAATGTTATATTTGTGGGGCTGCTTTAAAGTATTAAAGTAACTTGATCCCAAATGAACTTAAAATTTTAATTCATTTTACCTTATGCTGGCTGCAGAAGAAGTCAAATTTTTAAATGCAATATGACATATGGCTGTTCATTATTTATACATTCTGTAGCAGACTATAAATTTTACTTTGGACATATATCGAGGCACTGAAACCATTTCAGTTGCAAACACATAAATCATAGTTACAGTTATTAGTCTAAATGTAATGCCACCCAGGTTCTAGATCAAAACCTTTAAAATCCATTATAATTGACGTCTGCTGCATAACTTATGTCTGATTTTATTAAAGGAGCTCATTATTATTTATATCTTTGAAACATTATATTCATAGCTGTATAACCAGTTAAATGTGAAAGATTTGAGGAAAGGAGGGGGAAAAGAAGGGAACAATAGTCTATAAACCAGAAAGAATAAGGCTGTAATAGAGGACAAATGTGCTGAAATGGAATTACCCAATCCAAGGTATGGATTAGGCAGACTGCATGAGCAACGTTCGGGACAAACGCAGTGGGAATTCTGTTTTAACCAACTCACCCCTCAGTGAGAAGGCTGCAAACCAAACTGCATCCCCCAGCTACACATTGCTTTGCAAGAGGGGAGGGGGAAAGGCTTCAGACGCTTCCTATAGCTTAAAAAAATCAGTGAAACAGTACAGAAAGGGCTGCGAGGCCCTTATAGATTTATGAGGAGGCTTTTTGCTGATGAGCTGTTTCCTTTGAGCAGCCGGGATGAGAAGGGCACTCGGGGATGAACATCCTGTAAACATGAGCAAGTCCTTGGCTTTTATTCCTTTCCCAGAGTGGCTGAGCCTCAAAGCCAGGAACCTGTCTCTCCTGGACCATGGAGGAGGCTTTATCATTCTCTTCCTCTTTTTTCCTTTTGTGCTCAAGATTGGCTTTTACTTGGCTCTAAAACATAGCCAGAAGAAATAAATGCCAGAGCAGCTATGTCAGTGAGATGTCTGCTGAGGACCTGACACTGCTATCCCTAAAATCAATGGCAAGGCTTCAAAAGACAAAGGATCAGATTTTTCAGGAGGTTTGAAACTTTCAGTGAAGGAAACCAAGCTCTGAAACTCTGTAAATTAACTGCATTTGAGTAATCGACACTTCCCAGTCAGGGACAGGAAAATCCTTGGAAAGGAATTCAGGGTGACCCTGGATGGGCACCAAAACACTTTTTGCCTGTTTTCCCTGGAAAAATAGAGGTCTTTACCACCCAGTCCACCTCAGCCTTCTCTACTTTCAAACTATATTTAACATAACATATTTCTACATTACACCTCAGTTTACATTATGCCTATATTACTTCTTAATTATATCAATATATTTAACTATATTTCAGCACCACTTTACCTTCTTCTCATTAGCTGAAGAGAAAAATAATCAAGAAAATGAATATTGCTCTCTGTATCTAGCTTTAGTTTCACATCAATATGCAAGAAAAGGAGATGATAAAAGCAAAGGCAGCATTTGGAATACTGTTAGAGTTGGTGATACAACTGCAGAGTTTGAGATTTTCCTTGAGTTATTTTTTGAGTTTGTCATGCTCAGCCTACATTAAATAAAATGTGATTTCTGGAGATGCTATGCATATTTCATTGGCTGTTCAACTTAACCAGCACTTATTTTATTTATCCTTTAATACAGAATATTTTACTCAGTTTCATAACCAGAGCCATAGCGAGATCTGAACCCAGGGGGAGGAAGCCCAGTTGGTCCAGAATTGCACCAAGAGCATATTAAGCAGTAGGTTAAGAGAACAGAAAATGCTGTCTTTATTACAAATAGAAAGGACTTGTCTTGTGGTGGATCTGGACAAGTTTTGTGTATTGAAACTGAGAAAATCTTCAGGAACAGGAGTAAGGGAACAGAAATTAGCTTCACCTGCTTAAATATGCCAGAAAATATCATATCTCAAACTTGTATTTTCAACGTAAAGTAAAAGAGAGAGACGTTAATACAGATTTCATGAGTATGAAATGCTACAAAATAAGTCTTGAAATCCAACCCCAGTTTAATATTAAGAATCTTCACTTGAAAATGAATGCAATGAATATTGAGAATTCTTTTCCTCAGGATTAATCCCATCATATAGAGTTGCTTAATGAAAATAACACCTTTTTTTCCTCATTAAAAATCTGCACTTTTGGTAGAATCTTTTTCATTAAAAATATTGTCCATTCCCAAGTTCTACACCAAGCTCTTTTATGTTTTCTTTGTCCCAAAATGCTCATGTCGGTTTCTATTCGAATAATTTTCATATTTCAGATAAAGGAAAGTTCAAGTGTTGACACAAAGCACATGAGGAACTGGCCACCAAGACCTTGAGTCTGGATAATTTGTAAATCTGCTTGTGTAGGCTGGCAATAATAATAATAAAAAGTCATTAATCATGTAAGGCTGTGGTGTGCACTTCTCTACAACAGCCCTGCAGCATTTCTTTGCTGTGGGGACAATATGCTTCATAAACTCAAATTAGTGAGCTGCAAAAGCTAATTGAATGTACGTGTGAGGCTTTGCCTGGGAACAGCACACACCCAAGAGTCGAGTGGTCTTCCAGTTTCATTACTTGGTGAAGAGCAGCTGATAGGCTTCTACAAAGACCAGCAAGTCATTGTATAAATTATCTGATTTTCTGTTTCTTTTCTATGATGGCCTCATTTTTTATTTCAGTGTGCAAATTCAGCCCAAGGAAAAAGAGTCATTCCCAGGTTATTGGCCAAACTAGGGGTGAGTGTGGATTTGTGAATTGGAGGTACTGGCACTGCCCAGCTCTCCTTGGTTTCCCCAGGCTTATGTTACAGGAGACCCAAAGATCAAGCAACAAAGAGGGACTGATTTAGATCTTTGCTCTCAGCTATTTAGATTTTTAGGTAACATCCTCCCAGGGGAATTTCAGGGCCAAAACTGTGCCAGTCCTACAAGACCCTTTACACACTTGCCCTGGTGCTCTCTCTCTGAGAAGGCTGATAAGAGATTGAAGGTCCAAAATGAAAACAGATCCTTTATCTAATGAATATCAGAGTTAATCATGTGTATCTTACTGTCCATGGAAATGATCTTGTTGTTGGATAAGTGGCTCACTGAGCTTTAGTTTTGATTTTATATTAAGTTCATTATAAGATTGTGAACCTGTGGAATGCTTTATGGTTATTATATTTACTGCAGTATTTACTGATATAAGTCAAAATGTACACAATGCAACAAAGCATTGATGTGGCATAACAGTATTAATGTCTCATTCTATTTGTGTACTACCACAATAAGTTAAATGGACAGAATGTGTACTAGATTAAAGATTAAAACTCTTTTCCCCAAAAGAATTAGCCAAATTAGGCTATCAGAATTCCAATTTGGAATTTTACTCTATTATCAGCAGTAGTGCAGTGTGAAGATAACTCAATCTAGAATGTTCTACAGAAAAACAGGTTGTATTTCTAATTTTGGTGATTTTTCTATGTTGCAGGAGAGGCACATTTTTAATGTTATTGTTCAAGAAGAGTTCCTTGCTTGGTGCATTGTTCCATAGCTCATTAGAAATTTGGGTGGAAGCCCCCATATGTAATATTACCATATTTTAGAGAAAACCCAGGGAAATCAGAGAAAGCATTGTTCAGAATGCTGACAATGATCTAGACCTCTTTAGCTCAGCAATTGTCTTTGAGTCACGACAAATTAGAGACCGAGTGTAAGAAATCAGGAAGATTGTTTCATTCCAAAAATTACAGCAAATACAGTTACTCCATTTTCAAAGGCTAACAGAGCATGTGGGGAAAAAACTAACCTCCATCTGAAAATATTGAGAAAGGTGATCAATAAGGGTGTGAATCTCAGAGTGGCCAGAACTAAGTAAAGCTCCTCTAGCTGGAAAGGGATGCTGGCAAACTACTGAGCAGCCTTTTCCCTCTACTCTGTCAGGCTTCCTAATCTCACATGGTTAAATCCAACTGCAGCTGTCTCAGCCCTCCAGATTCAGCACAGCTGAGTTGACTTCTTTCTGCATAATCAAAAATAAAACTAATTCCACAGTGCTCTTTACAGCTGGTCATTAGGAGGATATCTAGAGCAGAGAAAAGAAGATGCAATGGGACTTCAAAACTGCCTTCATCCAGCAGCCTCAACAGCAAATTGCTCTTGACCACACGTACACCCAGGTGCTCCTCAGCCCTGAGATCCAAGAGCATTTCACTTCCTGCTATGAATAAACTGGGATGTATTTTAAATTAGTTCCTTCAGTTTTGATCCCTGCTGCTAGCTCTGATACTGGTGGCAGACATTTCCTCTGAAGGGTGTTTTTGCACACCATTTTTTCCTGCTCCTTAGGTTAGACAGCTATTTAGGAGTTCAGCTTGTCTTCAGCTACCAAACACAAGTGTAGGAAATTGCATTAATTTGGCAGTTATTAGATTTGTTCAGTGCTTTTTCGTCTCTTACTATTAAATAATTGGATCTGAGTGTTATTTTAAAAGGCAAATGTCTTGCTGTTTCTTGGAAGGGTATTAAGAGGAAGAAATGGCTAAGATTTGATTTCATGAAGGCTCAAGTTCAGCTTTCTACAGCTGGAACTCTTGTCCTGTGTCTCTCAGTTGTCCTAACAGCTGCAAGCTGTGGGTGAATATGAATCTTGCAGGCTATCTGGATTTTATTTTTTTTGTCAAAAGTTTCTTAATTTTAATTTATCTGGTAAAACCTGACTCAGATTCTGAGGTTCCCCCCCTTTTTATTGTCCAGCTTGCTAATTTGTTTCAAAATTCTATGAAATCTATTGCAGTATGGTGTTGTTTTCTGTAACACTGAATAACACCTTCAATCTTTTAAAGTTTTTTTTGCCAGAATGGGTACTAGACCATTATCCATCTTATCAAAATTAATGTCAAAGTCATTTAATTCTTCTAACCATTCAATTTAAAATGTTGCCAAATGCCCTCAAGGTTTACAAAGTAATCTGTGGGTGAATTTTAAATTTCAACTCCTATAGCTGTCCTTACAAAAATAGTAATTTTTCCATCCAAGAACTTAGATGGAGAGCATTTTAGCTGGTGTGACCCCCAAAACAACAGGTTTATATAACTCAGATAATGTACTGTAAGAGTGATTCTGTTGACAAAGAATAATACTATCAAACACCTTTAAGTTACACACAAAATCAATTTTCTTAAATAAGAGAGAGAGGACAAAATTCATCATTGTTCTACCGGATGTACAACATGTAGGGTGGCAGTGAATGTATGAACATTTTCCCTCTGAAATTATTTCCAGCAGAGGCTCCAACCTGGGGCTCCCTGAATGTGTGACACCTTTGTTTAGGACATGAGGAGAGAGGATTTTTCCTTCATTTCAGCTCATTGGGACACTAGCACAGGTAATAACTGACAAAAGGATAGTGCTCACAGAATTTGTCCTGATGTTAGATTATAATTGCCAGGAGGCCTGAGCAGAGGAGCAGAGCAAGGTAGGGGAGGAATATAAATTTACAAATAGGCCGTGTACACCAGAGCAGTCATGAGGAATTTGATTTATCAGCAGTCTGATTTTCCTACGAGCCAGGCAAACCTCTCCTAAGGTCCTCATCTTCCTTGAATTCTTACATTGCAAAATTTTCTTCCCAGGTTCACTTTCAAGCACAGCTAATTGCAGGACCTGTACTCTTACACCTGTAAATTCTTTGCCCCTAGAGCCACAGTTTTTCTTGAATTCTCCCCTCCACATCCTCAAACACCTCACAAATAGTTCAGAGAATCTGAACAAAGTTCCAGCACAGTTTATTTGGAGTGTCTGGCTCAGATTGACAGGTCTGAGGTATCGAATGATCTTTATGAGTCCCTTCCAAGCTGAGATACTCTGGGATTCTGGGAAGTCTGTATATACCAGGACAGGCTCTCTGTCCATATAATTCAATTGCAAAGAACACAACAGAGAGAACTGGGAAAAGAAGCACAGATATTAATCAGATTTTAAAAGAAGCCTTGTGCACAGCAAAGTCCTACAGTTCCACATGGCAGAAGTGCAGAGCCATTGCTGCCATAACTCTAAACATTGCTGTTTCCAGAGATTCCAAACAGTTTATATTCATTTTTCTATTTTTTTATCTCAGCAAAACAAGGAATATTCCTTCCTCAGTGATGACAGAATACTATAATTCTTTAATGTGTCATTTCTTTCTAATGCCACACTAAACACCTGCAGTATGTCAGGGGTCAGTGTAGGGAATGCACATGGCAAATCTCACAACACGTTGGGAAATACAACCGTGTGCCAAAGTGAGACACGTGGGAACCAAAACCTTTTTATCCAGCAACACTGAAACTGGGATGGCAAAGGAGACAACAGATTGATCTACTAACACCCTGAGCCCTCTGTCCTGCCTCAGGGGAATGGACTCTGTGGCCTCCTGAGCCCTATTTTCTGTGACCTACACTCCGTGTCGGAGCTGGCTCACTCTTCCAGGGAGTGCATGGTGGGGCACAGAAATCTGCCTTTTGCTCTGTTTTTTCCTACTCCCAGCAGGCAGAGGTCTGCTGGTGACCCAAATTAAACTTCTGACAGCAGGAGACATTCAAACTTGAAGCTCAAACTGAGCTCCTGCCTTCCACAAGTGAAGCTTAATACACCATATAGAAAGGTAGCCTGCATTTTACATCTCATTTGATAAACTGCAAACAAACTTGGCATGAAAACTTTTTAATCAGTGAAGCTTGCTGCAGTGCATTCATTACTGTTACAAAATGGGATTACAGTTATTCGGGATAGACTTGTACGCTTCATATATTTTTATTGTTATTTATTTTAAGGAATATTTTTACACCGAGGCATAAAAGATTATATGCTATTACTTGTTTAACAGTTAAATATGACACTGGCAATATTCATCAACATTCCCCTACTATCATTCCTAAAATTAGTTTTCTAACAGACATTTGGGTAGCTGGACCAATTTTCAGAAATGATGAACATCTCCAGTTTCCAGTAGCAACTCAGTCTATTTGCTGTACCAGTGTACACTTCTAAAAACAAATTTCAGAAATTAGTTTTAGCTATCTGTGCTCACAAAACTTGGATATGATGTTACTCACTATTTAGGTTTTGTGAGTTTTCCCCCTCCCCACATTTTTTTTTCTATCAACTCACTGATGGTGAGTAAAAATGATTTCCATTAAAAAGACCTCTCATACTATTTTCACCTACACTGAAAACACACACGGATTATAAGGATGAACTGTAAGCAGTTTTCAGCTGTGATTGCTACATTTTCCATACTTTTACTTCATATGAATAGAAAAGAAGGACAGCTGGAAAATTTGAATTTTGTTTCCTTCTCACACCTCATTTTTACATCTCTAAAATCCGAGTGAATCTTCCTCTGCCCTCTGTGTAGGTCAAGAAACTGTGTAAACGTGACACCTTTTCAAATAATGCCATAAAATCCTCTGTAGGAGAAATATCTCTGCCTTTACAGCTGCATCTTCTGGTTTCTCTAAAATTCATAAAACTTGAAATACTGAGAAGTCTGGTGCTGTACATTTGTAAGAGTTTATACCAAGAATAATTCTTTTATACATCGCAAAAAACTTAAATAAAACTTAAAGATTTAGTTCAGTCGTATTTCCTACCCGTTTTTCGTAGCCTTGGGAATAAATTTTGAAGGAAAGTACACATTACCTGTAGTAATCTGTGGATTCCTCCTCTCCCATGGTCACAGGGAACCACACAAGTTATGCTTTTAATAAGTCTTTCTTAATATAAGCATTGTCAGACAACAGAGTTTTGTTACAGAGAGATCTTTCAAAATGGCATGACAGAGGCAGAGGTTTATGAGTTCCTTTGCTAAGCAAGGAAGATGCAGTAATTGAAAGTGCCCACGGGCTTGGAGATTTATTGTTAAGGGAAGTGTGCTGTAAACAAGAGTAACATTAAAGATTTGACTGTAATAATTCAATCTATCTTAGTTTACAAAAAAAAACCCTAAACAACCTAAGTTTGCAAGTAGTAAGGTCTTGTTTACAAATAATTTGCAGCCTTGGTGATGGTGGGTGCTTTCAAAACTTCCCAGATGGAAGGAGTTTTATAAAATGTAAGACATTACTACCCAAGCATGGGTCACAGGCGTGTAATTTGAACCAAGTGCATTTTTCATTAGAGGGGGTTCAACCTCTCTGCACTTGAGTGTGTGGGACTGAGACTAAAACAGCCAAGTTTGTGGCTGCACAAACAGATCCAGGTGGGATTGCTGGGTGAGGGGCTGGGAGGGTGCAGGATCTGCTGAAGTTCACGATGACTGCATTTGGCAGCAGCAGTCACATCATCCTGCACGAAATCCTCCAGTACACCTGGGCAGCTCCAGTCTCTAAATGTGCTCCTCCTGTAGCTCAGCACAGGATGGTGCAGCTGGGCAGCTGGGCAGCTCACACTGGGAACGAGCACACAGGCTCTGCTCTTGGCTGGGCAAGGCTCACCTCGTAGGAAGGGATCAGCATTTTCATAAAATAGCAGTGGAAACTGCACAAACCACTCAAACACACTAAAGGAATTTGGCTAGAAAGGGAAAGCATGCAGTTGTGGAAGAACAGGGTCACAGAAAGGTGTATTTTAAACAATCTGATTTTCTTTGCCTGGGACTTCTCTCTGTTACATCCCAAATGCTGGAAAAGAGCACTAAATTTGCAAAATGAAGAACGCATATGACTGTAAGGCTGGACTTCTGCTCTCAGGAATTAAAAAGGTGTTTCCTTCTAGACATAATATTCATCTTAAATTGATCCTAAGGGGAAAAAGAAAGTGGAAGGGCTCTCTTTCCAAAATGCTAAATCCTCAGCACACAGTAATTGTCCAGATCCCATACTGTACCTGGTGAGGTGGAAGGGCTCTGTCTGTTCCCCGTGTCCCTGTCCCTGCTGCTGGCACTGTTTGGGGAGCACAGCTGCCCTGCCCTCCTGCACAGCCCCACCTGGACAATGACAGCACAATCTGCAATGCAGCCTTTTGTTCTGAGAGAGGGACAGACCTCACTCCTGTCCCGGAGCAAAAGATTGACAACTTTACCAGAGTTGTTTGGTTTCACAGACTGTCATTTTTACAGGAAGAGCACAGGTCTGCCTTTTGTATACTCACAGCACTCCATAAAAATATCCACACACACTGCAAAATTGGTCTTGAATCAGACAAGGAAAGAAAAGATTAGATAGCCCACTTGATCTTAGATGGAAGCATATGCTGCTCCAGAGGAATTATTGGAATCTATCTGGACCTTAAGGACAAAACTGTTAAGCCAGTGCTTAACTGACAGAGTTATTTTGCTATTACCTTTTAAGATGGCAGGAATTACATTGCTGCTATCTACAATCTGCTCTCCAGAACAGCACTTGGTGCAAAGACAAGTAAAGCATGGGATTTGGGGTATGTATAAAGCATGAAAGCAGGTGTTTAAAAGGATCTTGAATATTTAGAGTCATCAGAATATAAAGTTTAATTAAAGAAATAGAAAAGGAGCATTAAGAGAATTATTTTCAAGGTTCTTATAATATCACTATCTTACCTGGGTCTCCCAGTGTTCTTGCTTACAGAACTCATTTATTTCACTACTTAGAAGTATCCCAGTTGTTCAGAGAATGAGAAGTACTCTCAATTCTGATGCTGCCATTATGCAGAGGTAGTTAATAAGATGTACTAAATAGCCTTTTACACCTCAAAAGCACATTACAATAGTGATAGATGGATCTTTGTGCCAGTGTGCCGAGGAGAAAAAAAGGAAGGAACTAAAGGCTGTTCCATTTTCATGGCAATTCCCTTCTTAAGTGCCAAGAAAAAAAAAAAAAGAGAAAGGAAAAAAAGATTCAATCTCTATAGTGGAGATGGTGACAATTAAAAGAAAAGGCTACACCAGTCATCTATTGATTCACTGCTCCACAACAGGCTTTATCACCAAGCAAAAGCACTGAAAAATGTGGATGCCTAACAAGGAGGAACAATCCCCAGAAACATTTTAATTTCCTCCTTTGTGAATAATAATGTCGAAGACCTTGAATACATCTGTGATGGAGAACAAGATAGGCAGATACAGAGCAGGTCTTTTAATGCAGATACAAATATACTTTGTACCCATTAATTAATCAATTCACACTAGCCTTGTGAAAATATTAGAATAAATCTTTCAAAGAACAAATTAGGGCATAAGGAAATTTAGATCCTTCAGCCTTTAAAGGTTGAAAGGTAAATTTTCTACTGATCTGTTGCAGAATTGGCAGTAGATTGGTTTTTAGATTACACAATGAGGAGCTGTCAGAAGGGAACAATGAGGAACCCTTTCAGTAGTGGGTATTTATTGAGTGAATGCATGACTGCAAGAACAGATACAACTAAACACCTGAAAACTGGCTAAAATTTGCCACATTCCCCTGCCATGTAAAACTTGCATCAATAGAATTGATCCTATTTCTTTATCACACAATCCTATATAATTAAAGTAACATGATTTTGTCCTTCTTGTTCTTCCACACCAAGCAGTTTTACACTATATTTATTTATATTTAAGAACAGCCACAAGACTCTTGTCATCATATTTCTGTTTTCCTCTCTCTGACTCCCAGTAGGTTGTTTGGGTTTTTTTGGCAATGGAACAAAGCTAAATGAGTTTTGACTTTCAAATCTTCATTTACAGAGTAATTCTTACAGTAGTTACCTGGCAGAAAGCTGTAAGAACAGCACATATGGGCCCTCAGGGCAGATGAAAGCACAAGGGAACAGAGTTGGGAGGTGAAATAGAGCTCACCTGGGAAAGAGATCGTTTCTTTGTGGTCTCAGCCTTAAAGAGGGAACAGTTTACAACCTGCAAGAGTTGATACCAGTGAGCCACTGAACCTGCAAATCAGCTCTTCCTTCTCCCATTTCCCACATCCCTTGTTACCTGCTTCAACAAAAGCAAAGTTTAGTCAACACCTGCACTTTCTCAGTGGAGCTATACAAAAAGGCCACTTTAAACAAACATTTGGGCAAACACTGCCAGGTTGTCTGAGCTCAGTTTCATGTGCTCACTGAGGAGAGAATGCAAAAACCATTTGAAATGTGCAAGCCTTTAGTGAGAAAAGAAGAAAACCCAAATCTGCAGTGCAAGGAGAGCTGTGCTGGAGAAGGCAATCATTTCTAGCTGTAGAATTTCATGAACGTGTGAGTTGTGCTCCCCATCTTTCTCCAGTGGATAAACATGTATTTTCATGCAATTTGCAATGGGGTTTGGGACTTATTACCAGCTGTCAAGAGATCAGTTATTGAGGGCTTAATTGACAGTGGATAATTAGCTTCTCTATGAACGGTGATTGTGTTTCACTCTGAAGATAGTGTAGTAAGAAAATGAAGCATATGGCAAAGTCAATTATGATTTTTTCTCAAAACTGTTTTTAATGGTATTTAACTATTGATCTGTTGGGTTCCAGTTTACTTTGATGGGTGTGCAATATCTTAAGAAGCTATTGGATTGAGGCTCTTTTCCATTTTAACTACTTATGCCCTATGTAAACATAGAGAAATTACTATGTTGTTATTCTAAAAAAGGCTTTTCTCCAGCACAATTTATGGAGCAAATGAGAACACTTCACAGGGCTGCAGAATTATCAACAAATAGATTAGAGTTTTGTCATGGCCTTAAGGCAGGCTGAGTGATCCCTATTATTTCCACTATTCAGCAGAGTTAATGCTGTCTCAGAACTAAATATATTGAACAAGGCCTTCTGAAGTGTTTTTTGAAAGTATTCTTTTTGCCTTTGTCAAGTCACACAATGAGAAATGATCCCAGCATTTTAGGAAGCCTGTCCCAGCTGAGGAGCACGGGGCTGTCCCAGGGGGCAGAGGAGCAGCCAGCCTGGTACTGCTGCCTGCAGAATTACATTTGCACAAGGCATTAATTGTTTGCAGATATGTGGATGCCTCCTGCATTAATAATTTCATTGGAGCTGTATCATTCTTGTACAGATATGGCTGAACTCAATAGTATTGCAAAATGACATTTTAGAAAAAATAAAAAAATCACCTGTGTCCCCTTATTTGAAGGCATTAAGACAATGTCTGCTTTCCTCATTTTTCCTGTATCAGAAATTTGACACAGTATGTTTTAAACAATAACTGTTTTCTAACAATACTGAAGTGATTTGAAGACAAGTGAGATTATCATTTCCCTTCTCAATCTGGCCCTTGGCTTTCTCAGCAATATTGGCCTAATCACTGCTTTAACATCCAGAGGTTTAATTTATAGACCCTGATAAAAGTTCAGAATTACACAAGGCAAGAGAATGGAAATTTATTGCAATGAGTCATCAAAAGTTTAGAATATAAAATTCCTAATCTCAAGAATTAAAATTTTTTATTAAGTCTTAGTGTTCTGGTTTCTCCACTAAAACAAGACAGAAAAAATGTGATTTTCAAAACACAAAGTCCTCCAAAAAAGGGTCATAAAAACGCTGCAAGTCTATCTCTATTAACGTGAGAAATTAATTCCTAACAGATTCAGGTTACAGCCTTAAAGAAAAAAGGAGCACAATTGGATGAGATTAAAAAACCCCTCCCATCCCATACACCTCGTGCCTGTTGATGCAGTCACTGAAGGTCTGGGGTGACATAACATTTATTCTTTGGAATGCATATAGTCTCTTTTGGGAAGCATTTCCAAACCTCCAAAGAAACTGTGCAAAGATTTAGGCTTCTGGAACTGACAGATTTATGGGCCACTAAATCACTTCACTGTAGGCTTTTAATATAAAATTGTAAAGTTCAGAGGCTTCTGATACAGTGTGTCTTGATAACAGCTGCTTTCCAAGACTGATAATTTAGCCTGGATTTAATTCAGAGATCTGAGAAGTCAAAATTGTGCAGATATAACACCAAAAGAGTATTTCATTGTGCAATAAAAGCAAAGCCAAAAGTGATAATATCCAATTCCTCTCTAATGGCTTTTATCTGCAGATCTCAAGATGCTGCTGATATTCCACCAGCCAAGTGCTCTGCATTCAGCTCAGGAGGAGGTCAAGGGCAGAACACTCACAGACTTTAAAAGTTTGCTGGGCTGAGGCAGATGTATCAAAACATATTACTCCAGTTTCTGTCTTACATAATAAATTGTGGGCCAAAGGAGCAGTAAACCACTAACCAGCAGCCTGATAATTGCCTTTCTAATGAAAATGTGTGCCCCTTTTGTGTCATTTCTACTGTAAAACAGCATGCTAGTGCTCACTGGTGAACAGTGCACTCAGCAGAAGCATAACTAATAGGAGAAATAAAAATGATGTCCCTGATGGTGTATTTTTTAATGTATTAAATAATGATTAGGGGCAAAGGGCAAATATTCAGCAATCAGCAAGCAACCAACAGGGAACAAAAGATACTGATTCAGGAAGTTAAGACCATTAAAAAAATCTGAGTGTAGCCCTTGTCTGAGATCTCTCACTTGTCAGGAAAGTACTGAAAGAGATCACCTTTTATTTTGATTGAAGGGAGTCCCTTCTCCAGATGTTAAGGCTATTCTGTTATCTGCTACTATGCAATATATATTCCTGCAAGTATCATGTCAAAAAGACATCCTTGCAGGTTGACAGCTGAGATATTAAAAGGCAATCCCAGTTACAGCTGGCCAAATTTTTGATTAGCTCTTCAGTAAACAAAGGGTGTTATTACTGACAGTGGGTGATTTCAGACAAGATAGGGCTGTGTCGTGGCACGGCTTGTGAGCCCCTGCTGGGTGTTCTGGCATGTCAGGAGACAGCAAAATCATCTCCAGGAGCATTGTTGCCAGGCTTAAACAGAGGCAAGGGCAATAATCCAATCTGCTCAACAGAATTGCTCAGTTGCTCTCCCCTTTCGTATCGAACGTGTTGAAATACTTTTATGTACAGCCACAAATTGGTGTTGGGTAAACCCAGACAGAACAGGATATCATTTGGTGACTTAATACTTCTGATCCTTGCAAAGGTTGGCTGGGAAAAAGAAAACAAAAACTGTACACAGAAAAAAATGACAATTATTTCTTCTATAAAAGGAACAGCATAATACAGACAAATGGATGTGGCAAGAGAATTGCCAATTATACTTGGCCTGGTTCAAGAGGTTAATGATGAAATATACCTCTGGCTTATATTTCAAGTAGAAAACTAGCAGCAAAGCAAAATTATTCACTGTGAATCAAGTAAAAATGTTTTCTTTGGTCTTTCTCTAGCTTTTGCTAACAGTTTACTTCTACAAAATGCTTTCTGTTTTTGAAACAGGTATGCTTTATCTTCTAAATTAGATTTAAATACTTTCAGATAGAATGACCTAGATTTTTTTTTTTCTTTATCTGCTACTTATATACTTTTAATGATGTAAACAGAACTGAAGGACATGGGAATGATCCTCATTAATCCATTAATACTTTGTGGTTAGACCAGGTCATGGGAATATTTACAATAAAAAAAAAACTTCATTTGCTCTATGGGTTAATTTGGGAAAAGGCAGTAAAAGAAAACAACTTAGACGAACTTAGATTAAAAAATCTCCTGGTAAGCAAGATGGTAAAAACAATATTTGCCCCATTGACTGCGGTAAAGGTAAGGCAGGTGGGCACACAGAGCAGAAGGAAACCAGGGGAAAGTTCCCCTCCTGTCTAGGGAAGGAAAGAAATCCATGAAACAATTTAAGGAGCCAGCCCAGACTTCACTGCCTCTCCAAAATAACCCACACATGCACAGTATGAGATGCACAGCAATTAACTCTTTTTCAACTTCTAGGGGGCAAATCAGCTGTGAGATTTGATATTATTTAAGCATTCAGCCTGTACATCCTGCTCTGGTGTTTCAACCTGGAGACACCCAGCACCCACTGCTGGAAAACTGGGCTAATCCAAGACTCTCTCCAAGGGCAGGAGAGCTCCTAAACCTCAAAGGCCAGGCCCCAAAACCTATTGTCAGAACTCTGTAAGGGATTTGATTTGGTAAGAATAAATCCCAGTGGAAATAAAACTCATTTAAGATAAAAGTTAGATATTCATTTGAAGGTAAATATTTAAAAGTCTGTGGGTATTTTTAAAGGCTGTGGCTTTCAGTAGGTATCCATCTGGAGGGTACCTACTAGTTTTACATTTAAACTGAGACTTCATAAACAAAGCAACCTTACTGAGCAGCTCCCTTGCACATTTCCTCCTTTTTCCCTATTAGATTTCTCTTGAAGTTTGGTACAGCTTGATAATTCAATTGCTTTCAAAAGTATCTATGCATAGTCTGACTTCTGCAGCAATGTGTATCCTTGTCATGACAAAATCCTCAGTCAAAAAAAACCTCACCAAACAACAACAAAAGCTCCATCCCTTGACCATGATCAGAAACCTGCCAGTGCTCAGGTGCTGACACAAAAGCAAACTTCAGAAGAGAATCTGACATAAACAACACTAAGAAGTTACCATCAGCAATGAAACAAACCAAGCGGTTGAAGTTAAGTACTAGAAACCATATTCTGAGCAACACAGACTGCAAGATAAACTTTTGGCCCAGTTCTAACCCAATTCCAAAGATCTGCTTTTAGAAGGGGGCTGAGTTTTGCCCCAGGTCACACCAGCATCTCAGAGCATTACAGAGGTGATCTGTGTCATCTGAAGACACAGAAAGGCAATTGCTCACTCTGACCTGCCGGCCCAATTGACATCAAAGGTATCAAGGAAAATAGAAAAGGGTGAATAGAAGAGCAAAGAAAAAGCATGAAGTAACAAAAAGGAAAGCCTGATAAAAGGAAAAAATCTTGCCATAGAGGATCTTTCTGCTCAGGTCATGAACCCATGTCACATCCTCAATATAATTGACAATGACAATCTGTGAACCTCATACAGAGATGGACCAGGTGGGACAGACAATATGAATTGCTGAAATACAACAACATTCCAATGCAAAACTAAAGACTAGATATTAATTAAATTATACACCATTGATGATAAACTGCATGGAGATGTGGGGAGCCATGACCTCCTGAATTTTAACACCAGTTGTGAGAGTTCCTTGGGTGACCTCAGCAAATCACTTGCCCATGATGGCTCCACAGATCCACAAAGAAAATGGGAGTAACATCTAGAGGTTTGGATACACAGCAGTGTGCAGCTCATCCTCTGTCCACTACTGCACAAGTGCAGCTCACAAACCCTTGTATTAGACAGGGACCAAGTCAGAATTCCTAAGTGCCATCATTTACAGTTTTCAGAGGTGTAGAGTCACTCAGGAAGAATCAGGAGCCCCTGGCAAAAGCAGATGAGAACTTGTGAGAGTCTGGCTCATGGATGTGGGGTGAGCAGATGACAGAGAGCTCACACAGCAGCACAGGGGCACTGCAGTCACTGGGCTCATCCTGAGTCAGGGGGCAATCATGCCAATTTTGGCTGCTTTAAAACAAGAGTAGTAAGAGATTTTCTAAATGCATGCTAGGGGAGGCAAAAAGGGAGGAGGAAAAAAATCTGTGAATACCTCATGATTATAATATTAAATCATAAGAGTTCAGAATCTGTGAAACTACCACGAGTTCCTATTTAGAAAACACAACATAGAGAATTGAGATTTAATCCACAACATCTATTTGGCTCAATAATTATGCTCAATAAATAAATCAAGATGTAGTCACTAAATTAAATTTCTTCTTTTGTAATCTAGTTTTATGGAAAATAAGCCCAGACATCCTAAAACTGTTCCAATTAATTAAAATTTTATAGGAAGAAGTTTGATTTATGGCTGGCAAGGTATCTTGATGTTTTGTGAATTGTCTGAATTTGTTCTATTGTCACGTCACATCAACTTTTTGGTTTTAATGTTAGTTGCTGATGGAAGCAGAATACTGGCAAATGCATCCTTCTTCCTCCCAACTAACTTGAGGACATATCACATACTCCAGACTGATAACTAAATATTGTTTCCAAGAAGCAAGTTAAACAGTGATTTAGAATACACAGAGATGAAAGATTAGGACATTATTTTTGTTAGTGTTTCAGGGATCAGTAACGCTAAAAAGAACAACAGATTAATTATTGCTGTTATCTTGTTTGATTTCCCAAGAAAATGAAAGGAATCCTTACTGAGGGATTATCACTGTGACAGCCAACACTGAAATCAAAAGCTCTGATGTATCACCAGTTTCAGCCCCCATAGTTGGGAGCTCTGAATGCAAAATGTTATTTCCTTTGGGGTTTCCCACATTGAATAGCCCCTATCAGACAGAACAAATCTTTAAATTGTTAAACTACCTTAGGTGATGAGTGCACAGAAATGGATATAAATAAACTACCACAGCTCCAACATTCACTTTTATCTTTCACAGAGCCAGACTTATTATATAAACATGTGATCATACAATGCATCTTACACTTTTTAGCTGCACACTAGGTTCTGATAATAGTTATTTACATAATTATTCTTTCTGCAGGGAAAGTATGGAGCACTATGAAAAACACTCAGGAAAAGTCATTAGACAATTAGTCATAAAATACTCTGGAGCCAAATCCACACAACTGTGCAAATAAGTAACTTCCTCCATGTGCTTCTGTGAAGGAAGGTTATCCTAAGTGAGTTACCAATTTTAAACTCAAATCTCTCTGGGTGAAGAGGGAGACAGTAAATTCCATAGACATTACAGATCAATTTTGCATTACCATTACTTCTTTGTTAGGATTTTTTCCCCCTTTCTTTCTACTATCTTTCCTAGTAATATGCATTTCAAGAAGTAGAAAAGAATCTCAAATCCACTTCCCAAAACTCAACCTTGGAGTACTTTGGACTTCAGACAAATGAACATTAAACTAACAGTATGACAACTTTGGGGCTTGCTTTTTTGTCCTCTTGATCCTAAACAGTTTTAATTTTTGAGAGACTGAAGTGGTTTATACACACCAAAAAGACACATGGGTGGTTCACAGACATGGTGAAGTAATAAATCCACATTGTATGGGATTATTTATGTCTTTTAAGACAGACCAAAGTGAGTTTACTTGTATAATGACAATTTGGAGGACATAGACAAAAAAATGATGTTGTTTGCTGCAAGGCAGCAATGAGAATGACCTCTGTGGCCTACTGCATAAGATTTCTTTTTAAAGGCAATTCAGGGCAGATAAAAGATGTGGAACTCTGTAGCTACTGTACAATACCTCCTTTTCTGAGTCCTCCTCCTCCCCAATAACAGCGAGTGCATGGGGCCTATATTATTTATAAGTTCATAATTATTTCTTAAAAAGAAGGATGAGTCAAGAAACTCATATTCTCATAATCATTAAAGGATTTCCCCAGAGAATTCCAGTGAGCTAAACAGGCCCATTTAGCTGTAAAGGAGCCACTTACGCAACCCAGGACCTGGGGAGCCTTCCCTGGTAAATAAGGCCAGGCTAAAGCTGCTGCATACAAATCCTGTAGGGATGTTGGGCTGAGACTGCATCAGACCTGGTGGTGCTGTGCAGCCCCACGACCTCTTTACTCTCCCATAATGGCCTGTCCTGCTTTACCAATTTGAGTCATCCCTCTGGGAAAAGCTGTCTCTCATTTTCTCTATTCCACCTGGGGCCCCAGGCTTTGCTGCTGTTTCTAGAGAGTAGAGGAACAGAGATCAAAATAATAGGGGGACAGGGTATGTGTCCTGGTTTGGAGACCAATCCTGTGGCAGCAAATAGGAGCTCTTCCTCAGGCTTGTAACAAACAGGTGGAAAACACACCTTGGAATGGTGTGTGAACATAATGCTTAGCTTTAAATAAACGTTGATGCTGCTCATAACTAAATAGCATTGCCCTGAGCCAGCAGGTTTGGATACAGTTGTGTATATTCCTTACAGTTATTTGCCCCCTAGTTGAGCTTGTTTTCTTTTGAAGAATAATTAAGATTTAATGGCATATTTTCACAGGTTTTTTCTGCTTGCTTTCTTGCTGCCTACTGTGCTGATTGCTTGTGTCTGATCCCGGTCATTATAAGAACTGTACAGTAATTGCCTATCTGGTGACTCGTTAATGAAGGTCCCCAGAGGGATGAGAAGCTGTTCTTTTGAAGTTCATCATGCTTGCTGTTGGCCTTCTAGTTTAATCTATACATTCACGACACCTTATTCAATTATTGGAAACTCCTTTTTTTCTAAGGATATAGACACCTTGTAAACAAGGTCCTTTATCTCTGCTAACAGCAGGGCTTACCTCTGATAAATCAAAGCGTTTTACACACCAGACACATTCTTTTCATCTTGGAAAAGCCAGGATGGTTTAAGCAAAAAACAAGAAACCCAAAACATTCTGGTACAAACAGGTGTTTTGAATCAGGGAATTACCTTCAAAATGTAGCATTACTAACATCTAAAATTCAGCAACATATTGTAACAAAGAGCTGTGCTCATCAACACACATTTTCTAATTCTCAAGAGTTGTTCTTTCTCTTTTAAACTGAGCTTTGTAAGAGAAAGGATTACATTTTAGAATTTTCTTTGAAAGAAAAGTTTGAAACTGCTTAAGGAACAATTGTTATACTTGGCAGCCAGCCACCCAAACACTTCTAGCTATGTATCTTCAGGCATCCAACCTGCTGGTGCAGACAGACAGACACACAACCCATAACTTGTGCTTTATCCTCCCCCGGCCAACACCCAGGAATGCTATGTGCCCCAAACACTTATCTGCCCCCCTGCAGCAGCAGCAGCCTAAGGGGTGTGCAGAGCATCTCACCAGGTAGCTACTGAATGGATTTCTGAGAGACCTATCCTCATTTCACCAGGAACTTAGCAAAATGTTTTACAACACGTTCTGGTTTTGACAAATGAACCTGCCAGGGAAAGGACTGTTTCAACTGAACATTCCTGTGACTGTAGCACTGGAAATACTCAGCATCAGTTCAGATAATTAGATTTTTGTAGGGTTTGTTTGTGTGGTGGATGGCAGTACACAGAGGTGGAGGGCAGCACTTTGCCTTAGATGAAGGGCTCGCTGAAGGTGATTAACTGCTTTGAGTTTATTTTCTGTGTCCTTTACTCGATTGCTCTGCTGCAGTTATGCTCTTCTACAGGAGAGCTATCAGCCTGCATGGGGGTCCTCTGTCTGTATTCAAGGATGCTTCATTTTCTCAGTTGGTTTACACAGAATTTAACAGGAAAAGAACTGGCTGTGAGCAGAAGGAAGTCTCCAGAATGAGGGCTCAGAGCAAGGAGCTCTTACCTCCAACAAGTTGCAAACACATCCTCTGGAAGGCTCAGTCACTTGAAAGATCCATGTAAAAAGTTTCTCTGGGTGTTCTCAAAGGAGAACATGGGAAAACATGGATCCCTTCTGGTTTGAGGTTTGCTGGCAGTGATAAACAAGCATGAGAGGACTGACATCAAGTTCAGCAATCAGGCTGGCGGACGTTAAAGACAGATTTTTGCATAAAAGCAATTATGAGCAGAACTTAACAGCTCCACAACAAAACTTGAGCTAGCCCAAAATGCCTGGTAATGGTACTGCAGCCTCCTTGGCACCTGAGGGACTGGGGCTTTCTAGTCTGGAGAAGAGGAGGCTCAGGGGAGGCCTCTGTGGCTGCCTGAAAGAGGGTCAGGGCAAAGTGGGGTTGATCTCTTCTTCCAGGGAACAAGAAGCAGGATAAGCGGAAATGGCCTCAGGCTGTGCCAGGGGAAGTAAAGGCTGCCTATCAGAAAAAAATCTTTCACTGAAAGGGTTATCAAATACTGGAAGGAGCTGCCCAAGGGAAGTGGTGATGCCCCATCCGTGGGGGTGTCCAAGGAATGACTGGATGTGGCACTCAGTGCTCTGGGCTGGGTGATAAGGTGGGGATTTGACACAGGTTGGACTCAATGATGTTGGAGGTCTTTTCCATCCTTAATGACTTCATTATTCCATTCTATGATTCTATCCACATACAGCCTGAAATTCTGCAGAGCACCAGTCTAACAGTTCTCCTCAGCACAACACAAGAAATGCCATCTTAAAATTCAAGCGACAACAGCCTTAAATTACTTTACAGTCTGATTTTCCTTCCAGACACCAAACAGAAGGCTGTACAAAGCCATTTATGTCTCTTTTGGAGGTCAGGAGGAGCAAAGAGGAATGGGATATCCTCTATGATTCTTTGTGACTGCTTCTTGCTTGTACAAACCAAGCATGGAAAAGCAAGGTGCCTCCCACCCCCTCGCCCTACAGAAAAGCCTCTCGAGTTCTCTTTTCCTCACCACCTCGTGCTCCTGCAAATTACACACAGGACTGAACAGCATTAAATAAAGATAAGCTTTAGCACTTTTTCTAGGATGATGCACAAGGAGGAAGACAGTGGGGCTGCCCATAAATGCTGCAATTTTAACATCTCACAAGTATTATCACTCACTGCAGCCACAACTCCTCCTTCTCTGCTTCCTTTTGTGGCCTTGTGTTCAACAAAAGCAAGTTGGCAGTAAAACACAATTGTTCACATAAAATGTAGGCTTCTGCTGCTAATTCTTTGTATTTTTGACATTGAAGCAGAACTCATTCTTGAATATTTGAAATCCATACCATTCAATACAAAATGTCTACTGTCCAATTTTCATCCAACACCTCTTGAATATTTTACAATGTTAAGCAAGCTTCAGAGTTACTGATACTTGCTGGATTCACATATTAAATCTTTTCAGGGTAAAATTAACATCATGTTAGCAGGAGATCAGATTCAAGGAGTTTTGTGTGGAGATACCTACCAATCCATGTGGAAAAGCTGAGGGGTTTGTAATTTGCATTTGCAGCCACGCAATGTCAGTGAGTCCATCATTCCTACTCTGCTTTCCATTGAACGTGCCACAGGAAAACCACAGCTCTCCCAAATTAAAGGCAGAAATCCACATACTCACACACCTCCTGACATTCTCAGCATCTGCCACTCCTGTGCTTTTACAGCTGTTGTGCCCCAGTTGAACTCCACCCTTACAGAAAAGATCCCACACTGCAGATTCCAGGTACAACACAGGGTAGGTCACTTGTTATCCAGGTGTCTGGCCACCTTCCTCACCCAATGCTGGCCTTTTCCTCCAAAAATGATGCAAACTTGACAGGAAGTTTTCCCCAGTAAACAGAACATGAACTGCCAAAGGGACTTAAAACTGAGTTCACCTTTTTAATAGTTAATCATAGAATGATGAAAAAATGTAAAAGCAGCTTTAATTGAGACATTTGTTCCTAGCAAATTAACGATTCCACTGAGATTGCTTTGGACATATTTTAGTTTGGTGTGAATGAAAATATCTTTACCTCATTCACCCTTGCAGTATTCTACATGCAAAAAAGCTGGCATTAGGTGTATTAAAAAAAAGAAAAGCAAAAAAACCTACCCAAACCTCAAACACTCAGCATTTATATGGCTAATGAACAATAGCCACTTACTGACTCTCATATCATTAAAGTACTAGCACAATATAAATTAATAGATATTGCAATTAAGATTAAGTAATGAGAAGGCTAAAAACTGTTTCTTGTGGCTTCTCAATTAAATGGGGAATGAAAAAAGCAAAGCAAATCATACACATGACAGTTACGGTGCATGATTTTCCAGATCTGAAAGTTTTATTTGCAGAGACTGGAGATAAACTAGGCTAGGAAAAAAATTAAAAATAGTATCTGTGCACACACAAAATTGAAAATTTGTTATATCAAGCATTGTATAGCCTTGCTACACAAGTTAAACCTGGCTTAAAATAAAATGTGATTGAAATACAATGAGATTGCAGGGTGAACAGAATTGCTGTAGCCATTGCCAAGCACGCTTTGAACACAGGGCAAATAAGGGGTCATATAACACTGGGAAGAGGGAATTAAATTCAGTGATAGCATGGCAGAGCTTCCACTGTGGCACCAGACACTGTCATTGCACAGCCCAGGAAAACTGCTACTTGCAAAGAAATCTGGTGCCAAATAAAGAATGTGGTGAAGAGCTAAATCAAAGTATTAGCCTGATCCACAGCTGCCATTCCTACAATGGGGGTGAAGAAGAAAAAAGCTTATTCCTAACCACAGTCCTTATGTCTATTTCTTATTCAAAATGTGACCTTCCTGCCACAGAACTGAATTTACATGAGAAAGATGCAAACTAAACCAGTGTCTTAAGAAAGGCTGCCTGATGTCTTTGGTTTCCTGGTGTGCCCTGATGCCCTTTTGCATGTCCATGTGCAGGGATACTCTTCTGGTATCTGAGCCAAAGGATAATTCCTCCAAAGAGGACGGAATGTGACACAGCCCTTTCCATGCTCCACTACAAGGCCTTCTAGGAATAATGAGTGTTCTTATGCTGGTGTTATTATAACAGCAAAAGGCAAGGGTTTCTCAGGCTGGAATCAAACAGAAGCCAAACTACTACAGCTCATGGTTTGGTCAAGTTTGCTGTTTTCATGTTCCAATATAAAATTATTTTTTGTCTAGATCCTAAGGGTAACATCAAGAGGAAGATTTTTTATCTCTTCCTAGAGTAGATAGATGTTTAATGAGCACTTGATGATTCATCCAGAGTATAAAATTTCATCTGAGAGCCTGGTGTTATTATTCAAGCCCATTTCGCAGTCAGACAGCTCCTACTCTTCTATAAAGTATTTTTTTTTTTACTCTGTGAAAAACAAGGCCTTGGAGGCAAGTCAGGAGATACACAGTGACATATTGAATTTACTGGCTTTGTCTGGAACAATATGCAGAAATATTTCAGTGATGCAAGACCATAGCTATAAATAACTTGGAAACATGGTGAACGACTGTGCCAACAGATTGTTGAAATCCCCAGTGGTTTGAATGGGAGTTTACTAGAAAGAATTCCCAAAGGAATACAGTTTCACACAGAATGCAGCCAAATAAAAATAAAAACAGGGAATCTAAAATATCACTGCTTAAAGGAACCATATGATGTTGCAAGGGATCAACACTTGTCAGAGTTCAGAGTTTTACAATTTCAAATGTTGAATTTGTTTAAAGTGATTAATTTCCCCCTCCTTTCTCTCCTCTGCCTCCCTTTTAAATGGGAATTCATGTTGAATATGTGTACTTCAGGCCAGGAGTGGGGAAATACAGACACTGTACCAAAGAGTGGCCCAAAATGCAGCCAGCCAGGTGAGCCATCAGGGCATGAAATTCTCCTTTCTCCATCCCCATCTGTTTGCTGCTCTAGATCTCCTAACTCCCCCACTAGCTGGGATTTGCTGCAGCTGCAGCCAGAAGCAGAAGAGAAAAGGTTGTGCCCAACCAGGGAGGAGCTGCAGGGCTGCACCTCAGTCCTGGCACTGCAGCCCCTCTGCGGGGCTGGAGCTGAACTGGGAGCACAGCCCCTCTCCCAGAGCTGTACTTGGGGGCCCGGCCCTTTTTCCGAGCTGTGGCTTGGGGGCCCGGCCCTTTTCCCA